>DWQT01002380.1:0-14280 GCA_018244895.1 Myscelus amystis hages | reverse complement strand
TGTATAAACTGAGTGTACGGTGTATAGTGTTGTCGTCTGAACCGGCCTTAATTAATACAGACAACACTTTTTCAACATGGTTTTGCGTTGAAATTCGCTGCACCATTTAAGGAATCTAAATGCATTGAATGCAATAGCTTATGGGCCATATCTCACACAACTTTTAATAAATCCTTTGAAGTATAATTTAATCAACGGTTCATTTACAACAATACAGAATAAACGAAAGGAAATTGACATTGGTGATGCGAGTAAGAAAGCCATTCATGAGTTGAACTTGCTCATCCTTATTAAACTCTAAAATGACAAGCATCTACTACAATAATACACTTAGCATTATCATTTGTATCTTACGTTGCCATATTAATCTTCTTTAATATTGCACAGACATCTCAAGAATAGTGTGTTATTCAAGAAAATTGTCACTGAATGTGAATTGTAAATAATAAGAAAATTTTTCATTCATGAATTTAATCACAGTAACCTTTAATACAACACCTATTTGAGAGAAACTAAAGAAACATATTTAAGAACATTTTTAAAACAATGAAAACTATGTAGCAATAGCCTAGTTCGTAAAAATCATGTATTACTAAATAATTAGTAGGAACCAACCTGCATTTTATATCTATTTCTAAGAACTATTGCTTTATTTTATTAGTTCACTGGTCAGTCTAACAGAATACTCCGTTAACTAAGGTGATGTGTGTGTGTGTAAATAATTCATTGTTTCAAGTGTATTATCAAATCAATTTATTTATCCTTCAGTTTTCCTTTTCTATCCTATTTCTAGCCTTTTATCCTGAATCATGCAGTATGATTTTTTAATAACCCAAAGGAGAGATAATAGCTTAATTGGAATGTAAATCCCATAAACCGGTATGATTTTCTATTTGTATTACAATAAAAATATGGCCACCTTAAACAGTGTATGTGTGATCATATAGTCAGGGGTCAATTACATTAAGTGGTCACCAGAAAATTCCATCACATTGCCGAGGTGCATGAACAAAATTTCCCCATTTTAATAAAAGTGTCTGTTTATCTTCATTAATACCATATTCTGTAAGTGTTGTGTACCATGTTGTTTAGCTTTTAAACATTTTACCAAAGGCAGTTTGGGGCGGTCTGCAATTTCTCCCCCAATCTTTGGATGTCTAATGGAATATAATGTAAGCTGCATGAAGTAAAGGAGTGAAGGAACAATCATACCATTAGACGTATTATCTAAAATAAACCTATCAGACCTAAGTGCACACTAGCAACTTTTGGGTTCATTGTATTCTGGTGAGGACTAGGATAATAAAAGCCTGAAAAGACATGCACTGCAGAAATGAGTCAGTCAAGTACTATGAAACGGCCAATACATGTATTAAGTGTGCTGATACTGAATTGACCACCATTTTGCTCATCCAATGAAGAGAGATGCCATAGCAGTCAAATATTTGAAATGAAAAATGAACAGAGTCAATTAAAAATGTCCATAAAACCATTCCTTCATTTTGATAAGCCTTGTTATATCATACAACATTTCCATTTCCATACAACATTCATTTGTTTCATGAAAACGATTGCAGATGTAGTTACCACAAAGCACAGGAGTCAATTTATTAGGGTTAGAATAGCAAGTTATCAAGGTGCAAGTAGTGAGTTTACAGTACCTTGACAGATTGCTCCAATGTGACGCGCCTCTCCTCGAAAGGTAGAGAATTTGCATGAGGAATGAACACTGCTCTAGGGACACCCGCGTCCTGATTACTCTGAGGATCAGGGCCAGGTGTCCAGTTATAATCCATATTCTTTATAGTGTTCATTTGTTGCGGTTTAACTTTCTTGCTCTTTGCTATCACCATCGCACTCCTTCCTCAGAGTCAGCATCCGTCCTTCGTAACCCCCGAAACGAGCAATACATAGGTGATAATAACAGTCTGATCACTTATGGTGAAAGGAGAACAGTATTCACTGCCATCTTAAGGCACAACTGGTCTTAGATAACGAAATGGCAATTTTGTCACCAGAAAAATCTTCAGTATTGCAGCACTCGTGTAAACACTTTGAAAATTGACGAAATGAAACTTGATTCCTCTTGCTACTATGAGATCCGTGATTTAAAAAACATACATTCGGGAATTGTACCGATCCTTCTAATTTTAAACTATTTCCAGATTAAATATAGGAAAATTGTAGTTGATTAAAGCTCAATTATACAAAAATATTATATTTCATGGGCGTTGATCGAAATTATCGTTCGGAGAACTTACGAAATGGGCGCACGAATCGGACATTTGTTTTGTTGAGTTGGGTAGGTATCGTTCGTCTGTTCGGCTCTATCTATCGTTCATTTGTTTTTAAAACGTGTTTCATAGTATAAAAATCGGAACCAAAAAGTGAGAATGATCCTACGCATGAACCATCCTAAGCTCAGATCACAATGGGTAGATTATAAAAAAATATATTCGCACAAGTACCTAATAAAAAATATTGTATGATTTTTTAGAATAAAACTCACAAAAGTCTTAATTATGTTGTTCTTATGATGTTAAATTTATTTGGTATTTATATATTCAAAAGAGTAATATGACTGTCTGATACAAAGCACAACCAAAACCACTGAACCTAAAATGTTAACATTTTGCAATTAGGTTCTTTAGATAGCGAAAATAAGCAGTAAAGAAGAAATTTTCTAAATTCCACAGCTAAAGACTGGTCATATAGGATTAGAAAACTTTTAAAATTCGTCGGATTGGATTGGTATTTTGGTATTTGGAAATTGCATTTCTGCGCGATCAAAGCCGCAGACAAAAGCTAGTGTTAGTATAAGAAATACATTTTTATTGTGCTTAACATACTTCCCTATTCAAACTTGTTAAACGTGACGGTTAATAATGTACGATGAAACTTTGAAAATATGTAAGCTAAAAATTTTTCTACAATAAAAACCGTGAGTGCTACACTTAAAACTGTCAATATAATGATCAATGAAAATTAGAACATAGTTTTATGTTCCCTTTATATTTTAGGGAGGAAAAGCAATTAAAATAATATTTATTTAACGTTCTAAAATACGCAAGTTGTATTCTTTTTTTTACAATTGTTATTATATAACTACCGTGTGAATACAGCATTACCGAAACAATTTATCAAGTAATGGTTGAAACACATGTCCAGCAAAAGTCGGAATGTATATGATATATGTACCTTAGAATTATATTATAATGAAATAAATAAAGCAACTTTATACAATTTATTTGCATTATGATAAAGAAATTAATTAAATATGTATTTATCACTGGACTTATGACTAGGAAAAACATTTGGTAGGGTATCATTAAATTGTCTATTTCTTTTTAACGTTTATAATACTTCATAGTCTTTCTCTATCTCCTGCTTTCGTCAGTATTGCCAAAAAGAAAAAAAATGCATTTCCTTGTGCAAACGCTAGATGGCACTGTTAATGTTAATATTGAATAGAAGGAGAAAAAGAAAAATCGAAACTCGCCATTGTAAATGAGTGAATTTGAGCCATTGCAACGAAAACGGTTTTCTGCCTTGGGTCTTGTGTGAAGTGTGTTTATTGAGTGTGTGATATTTATTTGGAACGAAAGTGCAATTATTAGTGATTTTACGTTTTGTAAGTATATTTTGCTTTATTTTTTGCGTATAATACGTACATTGGACTATACTTGCTGCAAGTGAACGGTTTCTCATATAATTCTTCGGATGTTACTGTTCAATATGGCCGTTCAAATATTCCCTTATTTTTACTAGAACCTCGTTCTTACCTTGAATATATTTACTATCTTCGAAATAATGTTAATGCAATGCTTTTTGGAGAATTTACATTTTTCGTTGATGTGGCAAATTGACAGTATGAAATTTGACATTTGAATTCTGAGTCATTTCTGTTCAATGCATATTATGTGCTATATTTTAATAATTTTCGCGCAAATAGACCTTTTCTACCGGGAAGTAATCTATCAGGCAAAATCTTTACCAACATAATTACACTAAAATGCAGCAGTGCTTATAATAGTTTATTTTAATGTTGAATTCGCAGACATTGTAAGGTATTTGTATGCCGTTTGTTATTTCCGCGTGTGTTTTATGCATTTAGCTAGGGACGTCATTCCTCTGTAGACCTGTATATGTAATAATTAATTTCTATTGAGTATCATGACGGCCAAATCATAATTCTGATATTGTGTAATCATTTAAAAGACGGTTGTGTTTTCATAATCTATCGTTCCATTTAATTCAACAATAGAAGTAGGTATGTTTTTATTGTGTTTTCACAATTCTAGTAAAGCTACTTACAAAATGTTTAATGTGCTAAATGTTATATATTAGTTCTCCTATAATAGGTATTAGTGGGACTGTCCAAAAACCTGGTGATTGTGTTAATATTTGGTATGAAAAAGATGCTAATTAGCAGTAGCAGATTTTTGTTGTCTAGTTTATTATTTAAGACATAGAACAGGTCAATGGAATTTAGATTTATTAAGGAGGTCAATAATTAATGAGTAGTTTGATCTGTACATAACCACAGCAGATTATAATTCATTTAGTAGGGGTAAAACATATTATTTGGTTACCTCAACCTTAAAAATATAAGTAGAAGTAATTTTTTCATGAATTATTTTTATAATCATACTAAACGATTATCTACCAGATTATATAAAGCTATGGCAGTAAAAAGTTTCTGGGTGTTCATTATAAATACATAGTCAAAATGTGGGATATTTTAGAATAAGACACTGAATAAATATTATCTGCATTTACCATGCCCTTGCTCTGCTTGCCTCATGCTCCATGTCAAATAGAGTTCAATGCAATTTTCAGGCAAGAACATGTTAGATTATTGCTTTTTAGGCAATAGCAACACTTAGCACTGATCTGGTCAAAAATTACAAGTCATCTGTAAACTTATATTAATTAATATTGGGTATGTATCTAGCAACATTAGGTGGTGCTTAATAGCTAATTTTTACAATCTGGATATGGTAACAAGTCATATTTAAATGATGTCAATGACCTTAAAAATGACTTGAAAGTTTTTCAATGCAGATTCTTTATTAAACTCGACAAATGTACATTGAAAAACTATGGCAGTGTAAGATTTAACCCTCCACAATTTGTAGTGAGACTTATGAGGATGCTAAACTTATAGAAGTCTATCATATCACATGAATTATCTCATGGCATGATATCTTGGCACTATTTCACACATAGTCCAGTGACCCCAAAATAGTTTCAGTCTATTTTATGTACTCCAGATACCCGTTGACCTCCACACGTAATTTGTTCATACATATGTAGTGAAATGTATCCCTAGACACAACATAGATATTCACATTTATTACAAAATATCCTTTTCAGATGGGAATCGCACCTACAACCTTGACTTAGCTTTGAGAATTTATTTCTCTCCCCACTCATTATTAGATAGTTTTATCCCTAAAATAGTTTTTTTTGTTTTACTTGAGAAGTTCCATTTTTTTTTATAAAAGTGTTACAGCATTGTTGCATGATGCAGTTCCAGTGGTTCTGCAAAAGAAATGTGGGCCAATTTCTATCATAAAACAATGCAAATAACATTTGCATAATTTTATTCTAAGATTTAAAAATGTCATGTAAAATATCTTTATGTCGATTTTTTGCAAAATATTTTGCTCTACATTATTTCCCATATGCCATGATAGAAGAATATTCAAAAAGGTATTAAATGACTGCAATATTTGGTTATATATTGGCTGTGTTTGATGTACTAAAAATGTACATAAGTAATTGTACATTTGCATTTATCCTTTAGTGACCCATTTATCTCAATTTTAGCATTAAAAAGATGTAAGATTTGTAATTAATTATGTACTGTGTTTCTTGTTTATACTATTTTTTGCAATACATATATCAACTAAACTAAGAATCTGAAGCATCATTTATTTTGCCACTTTTATATAGTTAAAGTGTTACAGAGATATAATGCATTAATCTCTATGAAGTGGTGTCTTGTTTGAAACAAATGAGTCTTTTTGTTAGACGACTATTTAGTCTGAGATCTCTTATACTATCACATGATAGTATATTACGCTAAAGATCTTTGAAGTGTTCATAAACTATTACATAGAACTTTGAAGTATTCATAAACCATTATATCTTATTATTATAAAAAAGATCTACATTATATATTTAAGTGTAGTTGGAACAGTTAGCTAAAGATCTGATACATTTAATTCAATGAGTTCCTTAATATTTCCAACACTTTCGGTCCTGAACTATCAATAATATTCTTTGGCAATCTAAAACAAATTTACTAATTTTCATATCAGGAGTTCCACATATTTGTAATAACTAGTATTACTTGCAGTGGAAATATAACCAACAATACTAACAACATTTGAGTAGTTTTAATTGATTGAAAATGTGTAATTAAAACTTAAAATTCTCCTCTTGACATTATGAATGACAGTGAAAAAATAGTAGAAGCATAAGACAATTAATATTTTACATTTAATAAACAAATACTATATATAATAACAGCAAATAAATATGAAGTATAATTTGATTGAAAAGAGAATAAAACTGGAATATAAATTGTTATGGTTTTATGGTTACTTAACTTGTTATCTTTTTATATCTTCTAGTCCTGTGTAGGTAAATGTTCATATATAAATCTTATATGTTCATAAACATGTGCAAAATGCTTTCATTCAATTAGTTCAAGGGGAATTACTGTGAGTATGCACACTTTGTTTCCCTGCTACACTTATTGCCATAATTGGTGTACATCTATGGCTTTTCAAATTATGTAAATTCATTCATTTGCCTATGTTTTAAAGGCAAATAAATTATTGGTCCTACATTGCCTTAACCAATAGAAACAACTTTTTTTTAAATTTTTACCTATTATGTTGTAATTTTTTTCATATATAAGTAAATCCATTATATTTTCAAATGTTAACACTTGACTGCTGATACTTTGTTGTAGATGCCATGCATGACCCTTTAGAATTTTCACACTGACATTCAGTATTAGGATACATAATGTATTGATTGTTTTTTGTGTGATCCCTCTAATCAACCCGTAAGGGAAAAAGCAATGAATGTATTTTGTTTACTCGCTGTAGCTATTTGTTTTTATAGATAGGTGTACGTGTGTATTGTGAACAGGTGTGATAATGGCAACGGAGCTTCCGCCGTCGCCCGCGTGAACGAAAAAGACTCGAGTGCAGCGAACGTATCGGGCCCGCAGGGAGCGTCACCCGACCACGATGAAAATGGTGTTGTCACAACGGCAACGAGAGGAGCTGTGAGTACTTTTATTGACCGACTTCAGAAAGGACGAGGTTCTCAATTCGGCCGGTATATATTTTTGTTTTATGTATGTACACCGATTTCGCCGAGGTTGCTGAACCGATTTATGTAATTCATGTTTTGTTTGATGCGGAATAGTTTCAAATTGGTCCCATAAAAGTTTAATTTAGATAAGCCTATTAGTTAGTAGTTTAGTAAACCTATTAGTAAATAGGACATATAAATAATAGGTAGTAGATAATTCATATTAAATCTTTATTTATTTTTACTTTTTAGTTTCCAAGTTGGTTTTTAATTAGTTATTTTTATTATTATCGAATAGGCTTGCCTTGCCTTCGATTACAACCACCCTTAATGCTAAGTAATCGTTGAGTCGCAAGACACCGGCTCCGGAGCTTCGCTCAAACAACCACAGTAGAAAAATGTTGATATATGAACATTTATATTATTCTTATATGTTGTAGTTTAATGTTTAATTAAAGCTTTATTTTTCAATTAATTAAATTGTAGATAAATTCTTAGAAGTCGAATCTCGTATTTTTGATCTCGATATATCTTTACGAAGATTTACAAACAGTGCTCAATACGTCGGTTACCTAAGTTGGACGATGCAAATTGCTCAACAAATCCAGTTGTGTTTTGTGTAAGCGTATTTTAACGATTGACTTCCTTCCGCGTGCTGGCAACTGTCTAGTGTTCTCTATTCGCGTTTCCCATACACTCGACGGGTGCTCGCACGACAAGTGTCCGCACTACTGATACTTGGATTCGATTTTACGCAATGAGTTTCCGTCGATACGGTTCAGACATTTGGCCGAAGCCGCTCGCCCTGTGTGCCGTTCGACCTTTGAAAGTAACAGTGTTCTTATAACGTCATGTCGTTGACCCCTCTGTCGGCGCCTTCCTCCGCTTGTACCGGTGTGCAACTTTCTTTACGAACCTAGAAATCTCATCATCATTACGTTTACATTGGAGACGCAATACGGGCCAACCAATCCACCGCTGACACTTATTGCCGTTTTCAAAGAAACTGTTTATCACCAGATTGATATCGAAGCGCCGTTGTGGCACCATAATTCTCGGTCAGATCCTCGTCGCCTTGATTAATATATAATGTTAGTTTGATTCGATAAACACTAGGATTCTTCATCTAGTACATTCTAATCCGAATCCAAAGGATTAGAATGTACTAGATGAACCTGTCCTTCTGTGACTCTCGACTTACCGAGATTCAATAGAAATGCTCTCGGCGGAAACGAAACAAGAACAAGTAATGTTAAGTTATTGCAGTAATAATAAAAAACTTTGTGCAACCGCTTGATATAAGAAGCAGTCATTGAAATTTTATCTAGACGGCCGGTCGTAACGAAGACCCCATTACAATAATGGATTGCTGCACTTGTTTTTTGTAACTTTATTTACGTGGAGCGTCTGTCTGGACATTGAGATTAGTGATCAATAACCTGCCAGCTTTATCGTTTCCCACCGAGCGGCGTCGCGGGTCGTGACCCGAAACGGCCCGTTGTCGTTCTTCGAACATATTCTTCAATTCTCGCCACCGTCGAAGTGAAAGGAAAACCGCGACCCATTCTCAGCACTTTGTAACCGAACAGAGACGCGAGCCCGCTTTTCGCACGCCTCTCCGATACAAGTGCGCCCATATCGGCCCAAACGGTATTACATAAGCTTATTAGAGAAATGCGATTATGTTCTTAATAAACGCCGCGCACCCGAACGAAAGTATCCTTGATACGTAAGGCCGTCCGTTGCGTCACCGTTGTAATGTTACTGCTCGAAAACGCTTTAATTGCGAATATCGCTTGCGATCGTATTCCTTGTTATTATTGCCAATACGGCCGATACTAGGTAAGGGACCATTCCGCATTCCGTTTGTATGCCGCGATACGAATCGGGGTCGTTGAACGTTTTCGGCGATTAAAACTATCGCAGAATTTATTTCACTGGAATTATCTTGATGATCCCTAATTCCGATATCGTCGAGATGCCACAAATTGTAGCGGTGTAAACTGTTCATTCGTTCGTTACAACGAAATTGATTCGATCCCGTTACGGTTGATGAATTAATCTTGACTTTATAATGTTTTGACACAGTTCAATTCTGTATTTCTACATATCGACGAATGTATTTTTTTATATAATTCTTGGAATGGATTTCTTCGTATTTTTTTTTAAATAAGTAGTCCATCCAACGAAAGTCGTGTAGAACCAAATTGTTTAATCGATCTGTATTGTACATATGTAGTGCAATATTTGAAAACTGTAGCCCGGAAAAAAACTCATTTCAAATGTCGTACAAAACTCAAAAGTGTAGGTGTACTTAATTTCAATGATACGTGGAAAATCTTTAAATTTATTCAAATAATTGAGAGTTCAATCTATTTAACAAATCTAAAATAAAAGCCTTTGTCCCGGTATCAGGTATCAGATGTGTGAAAATAGTTAAATATTTCTATTTTTATAACTATAACATTTTTGATGTCCCACTAGGCACCAGGTAAGGTCTTTCGCGAGCTGCAGCGTACTCTTGTCGGGATGTATAAACCCTTATTAAATACATGTCGACTAGGTTTAATCCGAATCAAGGAAACGCTCGTGAAAATTCAAAACTGATGGTGACCCACTCAAGTGCTGACCCCGTCTTGTGTCGCTTCGCTTACAGAGCGATGGCAATCTGCAAACCCGTCGCTGCTACGAGCGCTTCTCAATAAGTTTTTTTATTATAATGTAGAAGTAGAAGACGAGCATGTAGTCCACCTGATGGTTAGCGGCTACTGCCACTGCCCGTGGATATTTGTAATCAACCCCAGATTAAATTTCATTCCTATTTCGGGTCGACCACAGTTGCGCCTCTACCCCTGAGGACTGAGCTGGAATGCCTCGAAAACGTATGCCTCCCTTACCACACCCTTCAAACCAGAACGCAGCAGCGCTTAACACTGCTGTTATAAGGCAGAAGTCGTGCTTTTTTTCAAAACTATGTTTAAAAACTTTCACACACTAGCTGTATGATTCGTTAATTCAAAATATATATAAATATTTTCCTATCGTGTTATCTGATTTGGACCTGTACGAGCTTAGTTCGTTAGTCAATTTAAATTATATATCGATACTATCACCTGTAGCCAACAATTTGTGTAGCAATAACTATTTCACATACCCGTTTCGTGAAACAGTGAAAGCGTACCGGCCAAATATAATTGGACACGAGGTTCTTAGCCAGAGTAACATTATTCAAATGAGGTTACTTTATTGATAATAATCATTCACAATGCCCGTCATACAACACCTCCCATTTGCCCGTGAATGAATCGAGCCGAAACGCGGCTTCGCTCTTGTCTTGTGAAAAGAATATGCGGGCCGTGTTACGTCACGTTTATTACCATAATCGATCAAGATCGTAATCAGGCTTATGCAACTTTATATTGGATGTGATAGAAAGCGGTCGCTAAATATTTAGATCGGACGCAACTCACCCATTGAACTTTATGTGGCGTGGGTGTTATAAAGGCGGGCTGACAGGTAGGTCGGTTCGTGTCAATAACAAAAATTATACAATTATTCACAACTTGTTACTCAGTCTACGTCTTTAGCTGTCTTATCGCTCGATTAAAACCTTTTGTTTAATTGTGCCTACGTCTTATGAAAATAGGTAAACTCATAGTATTCTTCTTTAAAGTCTATTTTATCGATACTTCAAAACGATATTAAGGAGTGTCAGAGTTATAAAAACATAGTTTACCTTGACCATTCCTGAAAGTGGTTGTGTTCTGATATGAGATGGATGCTGTGTAAATTTCCGTACCGTGTCGGGACCCGCCTATAAATGAAGATGACTCATCTGGTTCGTCACTGTGATGCCTCAACCTGTTTCGTTATTGTCACAGTGTTTCGCGCTCGTCTCGGGCGCTTTAATTAAAACTCAACGGACTTTTTTTATTTCCACTTAAGTACAATCATACACAACGACATATACTTACCTGTTTTCTTGATCAAATGTTAATCAACGATAAATAATTTAATATCTAATTGTTGTGATTAAAAGAAAGTACGCTTAGTTGTGTTTGTTTTATCTTTCAGTAATCTTAACGAAAGTTCCTTCAATCGATAGTATTAAAAAAAGACGTTGAAGTCGTTTCAAAGCAAAGATATCGAACTTATATTTTGTACTAGCTGACCCGGCAAACGTTGCTTTGCTATATAAAATATTTTGCCGCTGTCGCAATATTTTTTATTGCTGCTCCTCTCCTATTCACCTTAGCGTGATGTTATATAGCCTATAGCCTTCCTCGATAAATAAGCTATCTAGCACTGAAAGAATTTTTCAAGTCGGACCAATATTTCCTGAGATTAGCATGCTCAAACAATCAAACAAACTCTTCAGCTTTATATTACTAGTATAGATAGATGTATAGTAGAACTGTATAGATAGAACTCGTATCGTTTTGAAGCTCAAAAAATTATTTAACAATCACATACTTTTTCGCTTTTAAAAAATCGGATGAGTAATTTCAAAGATGACCTGCCAAGAGGAATCTCACCCTC
Source organism: Myscelus amystis hages (assembly GCA_018244895.1). Lineage (NCBI taxonomy): Eukaryota > Metazoa > Arthropoda > Insecta > Lepidoptera > Hesperiidae > Myscelus > Myscelus amystis. The sequence goes on along the minus strand of DWQT01002380.1, from coordinate 2,406 downwards.
ACGTCACCTCTTTGTAATATCAATGTATAAGCATAGACAAGTGTTATGAGAGTTACCAGTGTATAAACACAATAGCACACACACACACAGCACATGTATTAGCTCACATACTGTACACTGGGTGTTTTGTTACCAGAACGATGTTCTACCTAGCAATATAATATCTATGGAGTAGCATATTAAAAAAGAAATTTAGAAAGTGACATTGCAAAACTTAGGGTAAGGGTGATATTGTTACTCTATGAATTGTGGTTGGTTGAGTCTATAATCATCTGTTTCCTTCGCATAAGTAGTCTGCACTACCTCTATTAAGCTGCTATGCTTGGTATAGGCGGGATAATTAAATGTATTTAACTTGAAATACTTAAACTAAGCTTGTAACATATAAATATAGAAATTTGCATAATATAACATCAACAATATTATCCTGTCATATTAATAAGCATATAATATAAAGCATAATTTGTACAAATTTAGTTTCATAGTTCGATTTTCCTGTTACGATGGACAGTACATATACAATAACAATGTTGTTATTGAGGTTTAAATATTTTTTGTAGGGTACTCTAAAATCAATGACTCTGTTACTCTGTGGTGTTTTTATTACATTATTTGACATTTAGTATTTACTTCATAATATAAAGCTGAAGAGTTTGTTTGATTGTTTGAACGCACTAATCTCAGGAAATATCGGTGCGATTTGAAAAATTCTTTTCAGTGTTAGATAGCTCATTTATCGAGGAAGGCTATAGGCTATACAACATCACGCTAAGATGAATAGGAGGGGAGCAGCAATAAAAAATATTGTGACAATGGCAAAATCATTTATTGGCAAAACAACATTTGAGGGGACAGCTAGTAATATATAATTGCAAAGTCAATACATTAGGGTTTGTAAAAGAAATAAACAGTTACGAGTGATATAAAAAGATCATGTTTCCTAAATGCCAAATTGTTTGTCTACCTATAATGTAAGAATAGTTGTAGTTTATATTTATAAGTCACATTTAGCCAACATAGGCTTATTTTAGTGTCGCTCAAAACAAACGTTATTAAGCCAACTGTAAATTGGTAGACATCACCCACAACAAAATATACTTTTAAAAATTCTTTTAAAAATAAAATTTAAAAATTCTTTCTAACACACCCTACCCCATCAGGGATATGGTACTATGGTATAATAATAATAATAATAATAATGGTATAACACACCCTGATTTTTGCAGGTTTTTTCACATTTTCCTATACCATTTGAAGATGTACGAAGGAATTTGGACCCAACCCCGATTGGGTAGATCTAAATTTACCGTTAACTTTACAAAACAATCTATTATCACAAGGAAAAAATCTTATAGCTCCCAGACAACGAAAAATGCCATAGCAGGCATACTGACAGAATCACATACGACTGTTTGTTCAAAGACGAGTAAAAAAAAAGCGATTGTATTTTTAAAAATGTTAAAAACTGTGCGAGTAAGAGTAATAGTTTGTGTAAGTTATTAAATTAATGATCCCATACTTTACTTTGCTGTGACAGCAGATACATAGTGTAAAGAGATCGTGCCATCGTATTCCTTTTGAAATCAATAAGGCAGTGGGAATGCGTGTAACTCATTTGTTCAAAGAACAAAGGGACAATTCAATGGTTGGCAGAAGAAAGAGATGCCTTCCATATATGTACAGTTATGGGAACGTTGAACGTTTTTGTATCGATGTATTGTCTTGGAGGAAACGTTCACGGCGTCTTGAAAGAAACAGTCAGTGCATTGACTAATGACGGATGTAAAATATTACTTGTTACTATACAAAGGAATTAAAAACGTTTGTTTTTTTGTTTACACCTAATTCACCTTTGAATTTACATGTTGCATGTTTAAGATAATTCTTGCAATATTGTTATTGATTGATGATCATCGTATGTTGGTATGAAAAAAATTAAAGCAACAAGAGGTAGAGAGCTTGAAGACTTGCATGTTATGGACAGCGTCTTAGTTCATTGATTAGACAGTCTTATTGCTAAGCCGGAGGATGTGGGTTCGATTTCCATCCAGGACAAACATTTGTCTGATAAGCATTGTTTTTTTGTTCTGCGGCTGTTAAAAATACCCATATAAGTATTATTGTGTGGTTATCATAGTGCAGGCCCCCATTCGGTTGGGATCAGGTGTGATGATTATTTATATTTTTTTGTAGTTGCAGTGGTAACCTAATGTGTAATGAGACAAGACGTGAAAATAGTGAGTGCAGTAATAATAAAAACAGCACTTCTAGAGTCTTGAAGATGTCTTTCGTATCAGAGCAGATTATCATTATATTAACCCCTTAATGCATATTTTTTAAATCAATTTAATTACAAAAAAAATCATTTATGTTTTTTGGAAATAATTATTATTTATAGACCAAAAT
>DWQT01002379.1:0-14285 GCA_018244895.1 Myscelus amystis hages | reverse complement strand
GCCTCGAAAAGTATGTCTCCCTTACCACACCCTTCAAACCAGAACACAGCAGCGCTTAACACTGCTGTTATAAGGCATTTGATAAATCTTCGCAATACTATTTTTCCATGGAAATTGCTAAACGGATTGCTAAATTCTTGTATTTAAGGTTTAGGATTAGGAGCACACAAACCGTGTAATTGTTTTGTGAGTTTGAATGCATTTATACCTACCTACCTACCTGATGTAATGCCCACTCGTTTAACATAAAATAGTGATACGGTGGTAAGTGGTGGTCGTATATTCAAATACTTTATAAGAAGGTACAATGCGTGTATGAGTACCGACCTTTATGCTGAATCTTTTGTTATTGCGCAAAGTCTCATGATGATGGGAATCTAATGCATTCTAAGACTAATGTAGCATTCTAAATGCATACTTGCGGAGAGCATTTGATATGGATTAGTCATTTACGCGCCTTTTGTACAAGCCAGCTCAAGTACTAAATATGTATACCTACGAATATGTATGTAGGTATTATATATTGTATGTAGGTGCCATATTATTATTTAAGATTACGACAAAATCAAAATAGTTAATTAGATTGCTTACAACTCATGAAGTTGATGCGTAAACCCATAGGTGTTATCAATATTGATGCACGTTAAATCGATTTGTAGATAAGTGCATACAGTTAGCTGCAATCAGATATTTTTAATACTACATCAAAAACTATTTTAATAAAAAACGGGAATTCAGTCAATTTAATATAATTTAAGTGAAATTAAAATGTTTTTTGAAGTTTTCTTTGCTCGAAATAATGGGTTCTTAGTAATATAATTGATGTTATTATGTTATATATGATTGTTATTATTACGTTTAAATAACAGTAATATGAATTTTCTCTCAGTTATGTTGAATGTACATACATAAATGTTGACACGACGACATTGACTCTTTAAGTATTATAGCATGTCATGAAACTTTAGTCACCAAAGTGATGTCATTTAAAAGATTACATTCATAAAGATAAAATTATTTATTCATACTCGTATTTAATCATCAGTTCTTTGAGCAGGATATTAAATTTGATCCATTTAACTGGTCAAGTTTGTAAGATATATTTCTATACGGAAATAGATAAAGAACGGTTTTCAATTCTGAAATTGTGTACGTGAAAATCAACACTGAGGAGTGAGGACTATGTATACGTCAACATCACTTCTAAATTAAGAGAAATTAAGAAGTAATTTATTTGCAGTACAGAAGTAGGAAAGCACTTTGGATACATTAGGATACATTACCTTAGGAGGTGAAGCGATATTCTCACGTCCAACCATATTAGCGTAAGAGTTTCATATTAGTTATTGATGCAAACAATACGAACCTGCCTCCATAAGTGTCGTTGTTGAGTGGGAGAAGCTCGTCGTCGGAGTTGTCGCTCGTCTCTTCCCTCCGCGCCTTCCCCCCCGACGCGGCCATTGTCGATTAAGAGTCTGCAATAAGAAATTCATTGGTCTTTTTATTAATGAAACTTTATTTTCATGTAATCTAGCCCCGGTTTAAACTTAACATTCGTTGTGTAAGTTGGCGTTTCGTAAAAGATCTTAGTATCCATTGAAATTTTAATGGTAGATTCTGATTAATTTGAGGTCATAAAGACGAACGGTTACTAGTCGTAGTTTAAAAATTGTAGGTAATCAAGATGACCATTTACAGAAGAGTTTTAATACCATAATATAGTATCTGGCAATAATTATAGTATTATAGTATCGTATTGCTCGACAGTACCTTCCTTTTCCTTGTCCGGTAGAACTTATTTTCGAGATGTGTTATTGTAACTTTCATGTCACTGCGGTTAACGTTCATTGATAAACTGTGGTTTTAGAGCTTTCACGTTAAGTGTAACAACTGCTTGATACAATGACAAGACCTTTGTGCATACAAGTACTCCAACTAAATGTTGTGAAATATAGCGAAACTTTCTATCTAAGGTGCAGTTCTATAATCTAAAGAATATTGTTATTATGATAGATGAATAAAGTAAAGTATGATAGACGATTATATTTTATAGCTTTGTTTCACTTGATAGCATTTTGACAGATAAATTTTGCATAAAACATCCGCATTAGTTAGGTACGTGTAACAAAGTTTATAACCGTGATTGTTAAGCACCTACACTTGCAGAATTTCTCTTTGTGTTGTGTTATCCGCTTGAGATTTCGATTGCATGAATCACATCTGTGCGCAGACTTCGCACATTCCTGGTATCTGAACCTTCGACCTCGCCGGTCATTCATCCCTTTGATCTATATTACAGGAATTCGCTAATAGCCAGTAAATTACATAAATACAGTAGAGGTAAGTTAAGTAGATATATTTTTCTTTTGTTTTCATTAACGTCATAAAATCTATGTACCAAATGTCATTTAGATACACGCTGCTGCCCTTATTTGATTCAATGATAACATTACATACTGAAATAAAACTCTGTAGTGGTATATTGTTTCTAGGATTAAACCAAATGTTGGCATATGTATCCACCAATATAACTTATCTTTGATTTGCGCTCGGCTTATGCATAAAAGTCGGTCAATTAATTTACCCGAATTACTTTTTCAACGATGGTCATTTACTATAGATATAAATATAATTCCGATTTCGTATTTGAATCATCTAAAGAAAATGCATAATTTAAAAAGATTTTTTAAAGTACATACTCCATTAAGTCTTACAAGTCCACCAGCATCATAATGGGTTTTAGTAAATCGTATCATAAAAACGGTTAAACCATGAAACCTGTGGAATGTCCTTTGTACTTATTTTGTTCTATCAGTTATTGGTTTCTTGTATCATAATAAAACAAAATCGCAGTTTAGCAAAGCGGGAGGGCTGCGGTGCGTCGACTGCCGCAAGGTCAGCGACTTGATCCAGCCTCGCTCTAGCTTCATGTTCTAAGGCTTTTTCAGTCGCGTTCAAAGTAATAGCGGCAAACAAAGAGACGGTTGAGTATTCGTTCAACCAATATCCTACAGCAGCTAGTATTTGCCGAAATATCTTAATTTGCTTAATACTTGCAAATGTGATAAATTCAGATAATTGATTCTACCGTAAAGTACATGTTTACTTTTTAATCTTCACGGAGAAAACTAGACTTCACGTAGACAGAAGCCTGTTATTATTATAACATTGCCAACAAGGCACGAAAGAAGGCTTGAATAGTATAACAAGTATTAAATTAGTACATCGGTGTAGAGGTAAATGAACAAATAACAAATATTCTGCGAAGTTCGCAAAATCAAGTAGGCGCATGGTAAAAACGCTATCATTGAACAATGAAAGACATGTTATTAGACAGTAGCAGTATCGTCACGGTCAAGATATTTCCGGTGACGGCCATATTATCGACGCGCATATGTTAAATTATTATACTTTAATTATTACCACAACTGATTATTGCTAAACAAACTATGCATTTCAGTAGATGTTTAATAAAAATCGCAAGTGTAAAATGATTTGTAGTAGTGGAAAAAGATTCATAACAAAGGGAAAACGTTGGTAGAGTTTATCAGAACGATTACTTCTGTTATTTGTAGCTACATTAATGTCTAGTTTAAAATAAATATTTGCATTATATTGCAAAGCAAGCCTAATGTTGTTCTACACTGGTAAAGTTGGAAGTCGTATTTAACTTTTTATTTAATAAGATTATACCGTAGTAACCTAATAATAAATAATACATATTGAAGCAATTGTTTCCCTACGTAAGAACATGTGTAACTAGCGCTATGTAGCGTTGGAGGCTGACGCAGGCTCACTTTCACTGCTCGCGGCCAACAGCTGGCACCCCCCTCGCCCCTCCCCCGATACAATCTCGACTACGCAATACTGCCTTACATTCTCAACTTTACATTCTTTGTTATTTCTTACACAAATACTTACAGCATTATGAAAGAGATATGAAATAAAGTTTTGTCGCGTATACAGAGATTGTTGCTTATATAAACAAATAGTCCCTACGAATTTCGGTAGATTCACTTGATAACCCACCAAACGTGTTTTACCATTTAAACTCTTGCATCATACATAGATTAATATTCATACAGAGTGATGTTTAAAAATCACTTCCTATTAAATTTTTAAAAGAAACACGATTAGTTTGAAAAAAAAAACAACTATTAATGAATTATAATCATTAATAGAACTTCGGCTAATAATGAATATTAAAAATTTTTGAACTACATTTTATTATGTAGCAAATCTTTTCCTATTAATATTCCTATAATTCATATTGATAAGTGTAACATTTTTCAATATCTCTACTAACCCGACTTTCAGGTTCCGTAGAATATTGACATACTCTGCTTTTGCATAACTATAAAGTGCAAGAAATAAAACTATAATTGCGTTGGGAAAATTAACTTACCATTACACTGCTATGACTTCTCATTCATCTCATCTTTTCACTTTATTTACATATATTTTCTTTGATTGAGTTCTATTTAAACTTAATGTCAAAAAGTTGTTATTAGGTACCTCCGTCTAAAGAGCTCTAGAAATCCATCAGAGCGTGATAAATCGCATCGAAGGCAGAACGGAAGGCAGCTTGAACGGCAGGGTGACCTCGCCCTATTTCAATCACCCTTCTGATAGGAGTAGATTACTAATTTTGCATAATTTTGACACTAACGATAATTCTTATGACAGCATACCGAATTTCTAAAGCAGTAACGGGGAATCACAGTTTCTGTCTGCCGAGGTTTTTGGCAAAGTTATGTGACCAAGTATTACGCCACCTATTAATCACTTCGTTAAAGAGTGGTGAGCCATTTTGTCTTTCTTAAGATGGTTTTCCGACACGAAATTCCTTTTACAGCTTTCCAATATTAAAGCCAGTTAAACTTTTCTCATTATCTATTTTAATGAATCTATGAAGGCCAGTACCTAGGGCTAGCAGACGTTTCAATTTCTAAAGTAACTTGATTCATGTGTTCTTTTTTATACCGTTTACGCTCTGTTACATACAGTCACGTATACACTTTAGGCTATGTAACTATCGACTATATTTACCTTAAGTGACTAAAGCCATTAGCCAACCAAAGCTTTATACTGATAGATACAATTATAATGAACTCGTAATCGTAAATATACTAGAAAATGTTATCTAAATGTGAGGTTATTAAGCATTAACGTACATGAGCATAAATCATTAAAAAGACTGTAAAAATATGTAAGCACCGCTAGACTTGTAATGAAACTCAAGTGACGTATAATTTAAAATTATTTATTAAAATATAATGTATTTGTATGAGTAGATAATATAGCGGTTTCTTTAATTACGGATGAAACGAAGCGCGCGTTGATGTCTTTTTCAAAGAGCAAACACTCGAAGCGCTGGATGCCAATGATCTTGAAGTGACCTACCTAGCATTATCAACAAATTTCAGAACAAGGTTATTTTTAAAGTTTAAATGAAATGAGTTTTAAAAAACAATAAAACACGTTTTTTCCAGAGCACGGCAGTAGCAATTAAATGCAAGAACAATTACGATTTGGATGAAGTTGAAATTAACATGAATATAAATATTTTTAGAGCGAAATGAAAGTACTAAACATGGAAGTTAATTTTTTATCGTTATGCTATTAAGTAACTAAACTAACCATGACATGATAACATTGGACATTTTATTACCAAAATGCATGAGTAACGTTTTAGTCTGTACTCATTTGCGTAAGAAACGCAATCTTTTATTCACATAAATTCATACATTTTTTGTTTTTTATTTCTTTCGTAGACACTTTATTGGTTTTAACTGTAGAAATAGTACCTACTTAAATAACAAGTAGTTAACTTAGTTTAATATAAAATGTATAATATACTGTCTCCAAAAACACATATATTTTAAAGTTGCCTACTGGATTAATCTATTCAAACCATATTGACATTGTTTGCCCTAGATGGCTCCGAGTTTAAAATAAGAATGGAATAACATAGAACAACTCGATGTAATAACATTTTATAGAGCAGATTTTAAGAGAGCCAGACATTTGATAAACATTTTTGCAATATACAGAAAAGGACATAGCTGGCTAAACTAGTCCCCGAGCAGTGCGTGACCCCAAAGCAACGACAACTATCACTGTATTTCACTGTTTACGTGTGACTATATACATACGTTGTACGATAATGGCCAGTATCAGACGATTCAATTTTTGTAAGTTCTCTATTTGCAATTTTTATATCGCTTTAACGAATCTCAATCGACACCAGTCTAAACATTCACTATAATAACCAAAAGATTGGTTAATAGTTAAACTTGTTTCTAAAACGCATTATTGCGATATGCTAATGCATTCCGTGTGTAAAAATACAAATAACGTTCAATTAATTTTGTAACATTTACTAACTACACAGACAAATTGCGCAAGTTACGTATTCACTAATTAAAGTACGTTTATATAATTATTCGCGGAAATTATAAAATTGTTTTGTTCCAAGTGAGAACGACCCTCTGTCGGAACCGGATATGCGTACGACCTTAGGGTTGCCACGTTATCCTCGTGTGTCAGCGTATGAAGTGTACGAGTGGAACAAAGAAGCGGTAACCATATTCAGTAATAGCCCGTTACAGTCTAATTATTTAGGCCGTCAATGCCCTTGGCGATAACATAATATAATACATAATTAGTCATAAACAGTTATCAATTAACAACGTCTGCGTAATATTCGGGATAGTCAGTTTAACTGTCATAATACTTATCTGATAGTTTCCTATTGGTCATTTATGATATTCATTAGAATATTACAACGTTAGTGGTACTATCTAATAATTTGTGTTATATGTTCTGGCCATTCGTACGATTAAAAATATGATATGCAACGTATATCTATCTACAAATTTATAAGAAATATAAGATCATATAAAGTATTTGCAAGTTGCACTTTATAAGGCTTGCTTCAAGTCTACTACGAAACTTGTTCCACCTACATTCACTTTTGCCGTGTAAATAGTCACTAAAGCTCTACCGTAATTATATATCTATGATAGGTCTTTATGGTAATGTGTATATAATATAGCCTACTTTTGATGTGAAATTAAAGAGTTAGAGTAGAGCGTACCCTCTACTTGCACTTTCGAAAGTGAAACTCAATGAGCCAGATAACAACGAATACAGTTGAGATGGAAAGACTGTTTTCATTGTAAGATTATTTTAGATATTAGGAGAAATTTAAAAAGATATCTGTAAGTACTGATCATCAACGTCGCATACTGTCGCAGCTGATCACACGTAGCCTCGGCAGCGGCGAAAGGTCAGCACACGCGAAAGTTCGAGGTTTTCTGTATGCGGAGCGATAGATTACTCACCGGCGATTAAATCGAAGGGTGAAATCCTGTTTGTATCACTTCACAATATAGTAATAAGGCTTGTTGCACACGCGCGGGCCGGTGTCGGGCGCATGGCGCGGGTGCGGTCGCTCGGGTCGCCGCGCGCTCACTGCTCGCGCCGCTCAACCTCGGCCGCACTGCGACCCGACGCACGCTTACAATCTCCTACCACTAAGGCTTTTGGCCCCTTCGATATACCTACCATAAGATTCCGATGACTCAATGATTTAGTTTTAGACCATATTTCAGGTTTTACCCATTTGACTATTTGGGCTTTTATTCCTTCCATTAGAATTAATGGGCGAATTACATGAGTAATATTATATCTAATGTACCAGTATACTCCTATATCAGAGAAAAAATGATTTTGTATGATACATTATGCTATTCAAATAAAAAACTAATAATTCATAATCAACTCATCCCATTAGGATACCGTATGTTCCAAGTGGCGTAGATAATACACACATATGGCCATTTACATAAACACCCAGACAATCAATTATAAGTATGTTAATAACTTACACAACTACTCAAGCGATGGCCCAACGCACCCTGTATTCCGTAAACCGCCACTACAAAGCTTGTAACAGATCTTTAAGTAGTAATAGTTTTTTATACCTCTTTAAGTATAATACTAACTGATTAGCTAAATTTGTTACCATTGCTAAGTGTAATACTTTATACATTATTATTGGCTAACTGTACATTTTCCTACGACCTAATATATTTAGACAGCGAATTGTAAAATGTTGTAATAAAAATGTATTAAACAAAAAAGTCATGTCTGGTATAAAATGCATTTAAATGATATCAAAATTACATGCACATAATTAATTTAGGGATGTTGATTATACAAAAACTCCAATCAGAAGAATAGCTGAAAATGAAAAATATAATTGCAGTATTTGAATTGATACAGCTAGTCTCTATGACTCTACATACCCTGCACACACTTGGCGAAATGTCTGTTGGATGCAATTCCTGCCATAACCATAAGTACACGCAATGGTACATGTATATATTTATTCGTTACTTATAAAAGGATATTATAAGATTAAGATTGCATAAAAGGATATTTTGCATGTGTAAAACTGAAGTTAATGAAAATAAAATAAAATAAAAAACACTTTATAAAATTGCATAATAATTTATTATATAATATTTGGTTAAACTGATCACGCAAAAACTAGTGCGATAATGTACTATATGCGCTAAATGTATAGGAAAAAAATGAGAAAGGCAAGAACCGTTATCGGGCAATTCGTCGTAGACCGCGCGGAGTCCCCTCTAGGTGTAATTCTCCCGGAAGCGCACGGTGCTGCGGCGCGGCAGCGGCGAGGCGTCCTCGTCGCTGTCGAGCGCCGGCTCGTAGCCGCGGCCGTGGGCGCCGGCCCGCGACGGCCGCCCGGCCGCGTCGTTCAGCTGCAACAGAACGTACATTTCACTCAACTTTTTTTTCCACCCTTTTGGGTTCAAAAAAAAATGATTTTTTCACCATTTCGGGTCCAAAAACAATGGTTTTTTCACCTTTTTGGGATTGAAAGCAATGGTTTTTTCACTCTTTTGGAATCAAAAAACTATGGTTTTTTTTTTCACCCTTTGAGTGGTCCACTGCCTGCCCGGGTCTCCTCTCATAGTGAGAAGCATTAGGCCATAGTCTACCACGCTGGCCAAGTGCGGATTGGTAGACTTCACACACCTCGGAAAATATCTATCATGTTATCATGTTACATCCGAGAAATGCGTTTGCTTACTATGTTTTTTACTAAAACATAGAACAGTTGCTAATTGCACAAATAGGTACAACAATGAGGTTTTCAGGATTGAAGTACGATATTAAATAAATGCATGTAACGTCGGATCGTTTCTATATTTAAGTATACGGATAAATAAAAACTCCGCTTACTCATTAAAATAAAAAAAAAACACCATTATAATGTAACGAAGAACTTACTAAAAAGAACCGAAATAACCATTTCATTCTCGCGTTCAAAACACTTTTAAGTCGGATGTAGCGAAATAATTTTTTGTTTTTAAAGTAAATACTCAAGTTCGCCACTTGTAACTTTTATTTTAAAAATGTATACATTAAAGAATAAATAAATACGAACCGATATCATATGGTCGTCGTACGGGTAGTCCAGGGCGGAGTCGCGGCGCGCTTGCAGCTGGGAGCGTCTCTTTTCAGCCAGTATGGAGTCCCTCCTGGTCTGCAGCGCGCGGAGAGTCGCCCGGCGGGTCGACAGCCGCCCTCCCAGAGAAGGCAGCCGAGTCACAAACTCCGCTAAAAGATTGAAACGTTCACGGAAAAAGATGAAGATAAAATAAAAGAAAAAGATAAAAAGAAAAGAAAAAAGATAAAAGTGTTACAGAAGTAAAGAGAAGAGCACCGCTGAAGAGAAAAATACTTATTTATTAAATCTCAAATAATTATGCGATGTTCTCACTAAGATCATCTGCGATACATAGCAACCACCAGCGAAAACCATGTATTACGTGACGGCTTGCTTAATATTAAGCAGCTGTATTTATTAAACATAGAAAAATAGACAGAATAACCATTTCTAACCAAAGGCTTGCATACCGATTTTCACATTTATAACGTCAAAAGTAACAGATTAAACAAGCTTGATATGCTTCAGCGCCATCTAGTGATAAGTTACAATACGCGAAATATATACTTTCATAAGAAAACGGGTTCGCCCAATTGGTGAAAATTTACAGTATGAGACTGTATTCACACGGACTGTATTAGTTTACTGAGACTGTATTCACCTGGATTGGCGTTCTGCAGTATGGTCAGTCTCCTCTTGAAGTTTGTATCCAAATTCATAATGCTCCGTTTGTTATCCCTCGACCTCTCTATATTGTGCAGCGTTTTCCGCCGCGACACGTTGGACTCGTCGACTCCTTTCCTCTCGATGTCGTCTGTGTTCAGCTTCTGTAGGTCTTTGGCGATATCTACAGCTCGCTTTTCGATCAGTGCATACTCTGTCAAGTCTTCTGGCTGTCGAGTGATTTTAACAGTTATAAGTGCAAAATTGAACTTTATGTATATGCTTCCGAATACAGAGTCCGTTGTATTAATCAATCAATACAAGGACATTTACAATCCGTGACAGGGTAAGGTCGGAACGTTATTAATGATTATTTATTTATTAAAAACAAATTATATTCTAACATTCCTATTATCCTTAGTTTCCTTACTTGACTATTAACAGGAACTGTGAAAAGCAAGTCGATATAATGTAAAATGTAGCGTGCTGGTGAGAAATTAATATTTTTCTTATTATTCGTTCGCGCGTCGACGTTCTTCTGTTTTCCGTCTTTTGTTTTTTCTGCAGTCCTCCGCGCGCGCCTGTCGACGCCGCAACGGCTCGCTAATATATTATGTGTATTCACATTTACATTATTTTATATTCTGTTTGTGAATATGCAGCGGCGAGTGATTGTAATACTTATTTCCTCTCCGATCACCCACAAACCCATTTGACATAGTGCCACTCACCCTTTTCGTGCAATACCAGTTGAGTTGGACGGTGGACAGCAAGTGTGTGAGCGTGCCGAGTCGGTGGAACACCATGGCAACGAACTGGATGGTCATCACGGTGCCGAAGAACACGATAAACAAGGATCCGATCGGCTCCAGTTGAAGATACTCACGATCGATGTACACCTGAACGGTTACATATTCTATTAAATACAGTTTCTGCAAGTACGTGCAATACTGGGTACTAAACGGACGGTTTTATGTTGACTTTAAATATGCATGTTAGTTAAAAATAAGTTAATTTTATAATAATAATTATGTAATAGTAAATATTTACATGTACAATATTCAAAACAATATTCTCAAATTTGTACATATTTGTACGAATAAATGTCTTTGTCTTTCTGTAAATATGATCCGGATTATACAATGTGAAGCAATAAATAAGCAAAAGGAAGATTTTTCTCAATCTCCCTTTGGCTGCATGTTTATTCAATTTTTTATAGTCACTATTACTGAAATGGCTGACGTTAGTAAGTAATCTTACGAATACGCGTAAAATAATTAATAGAAGTATGGACCGTCTCTCGTCATTTTTAAAACATTAATACTTTCATATGTGGTTTTGCTTAAGCACATTTCTCCTCACAATTTCCTCTCATTGCTACCTTCCCGTCATAAATTTAACGTATTGATTGTAAGTAAATAATGCAATATTCTCTTTCCTTATTACTTGTGATAAAATGATTCTGTACTATATATTAAGACTTACCATTTGGGCGTCATTGTCGTATTTGATAGAAACTTTCTGTCCGAAGGGCCACTTGAAGTGCAGTAAATCTTGGTTGAGCTGCAGCAGGAAGATCACCAGCACGAACATGGCATTCACCATGACGAACGCGAATACCATTTTGTCGCGTAAGTTCTTCAAGTCTTGTTTAATACGATCCTAAGGAACATTTTTATTAGCATTCTGCCGGAAAGCTTATAATTAAATCAACAAGGAAACAAGGAATCGAAAGAAACGAGCAAGTATGATAGGGCTTATCTATAAGTATACAACGTGACCGTATGTGTAAACTATAAAATAGTTAAAATATAATAATAATAATAATAATATGTTAGGACAATTCCACACACGGCTATCCGATTCCAAATTAGGCAATTTAATGCCTGTGCTATGGTAACCGGACTACTGAGAAACATACATATATACATACATATGATATAATACTTATATAGATATTTTTATTACGACCAGACACAGAACAAACAGATGTGCTCATCACACAAAGGTTTGTCTCAGGTGGGAATCGAACCCACAACCTCCGATTTTGCAGTTAGGGTCTCTAACCACTCGACCACGAGGCCAGTCGAGGGTGGAAACAGTAGTAATAATAATAATTAGAAGCGTAGGTTTCTCGCTAACCTTGTCCGGCGCGGGCAGCGGCTCGACCTGCGCCGTCAGGATGGAGCGGTTGATGCGGCGCACCTCGTCGATGTCGGCCAGCTCCACCTTCTTGACCACGCGCTCGTGGCGCGGCCGGTCGCTCTCCCGCAGCCGCACCAGCGCCGGCCGGCACGCCTTCAGCAGCCGCCGGTTGTACCGGTTGTCGAGGAACAGCTCGGGCAGCCCGCGCACGTAGTGCCACACCGGCCGCGCTCTCATGTTGTGCGGGATCTTGCGGCCGGCGCTGAGGACGCGCGGGTTGCGATCCGCCCCTCTGCACGTGACCCCGTCCGGAGCGTTGTTGGCGCCGCGCTCGGGCGGCAGCAGGCCGGCGCGGCGGAGGTCGATCGAGTCGGTCCTGGCGTGTTTCCTCCAAGCCACCGTTTCATCGATGCGAACGCAGCTCACGCGCGTCAGCTGCAACAGTTTCGGGTCGAGGGCGAGCGCGCTGGCCGCAGTCGAGTGCACGTCGACGGTTCTCTCTTTGGATGAGTCCTCGTCGATTGTATTCCCGGCCTCGCTATACGTGTGCATGTTGCCGAATTCGCTCTTCATATCGACCGAGACTCGACGAAAGCTTCGGAAGGCGTCAGTAGCTCCCGGCGCGCCGCCGAGGCCCCGGGCGGCGAGCGGGGCTTGCGCGCGTTCGGCCGCCCCGCGCCCTGTCCTCGCTGCGTGCGGTTCCTCCGACGTGTTGCAATTTATCATTTCTTTGTCCGGAAATATAACCAGTCCCTCTTTGCTATGAAGTAATCTGGTTTCTATGTAATTTTTCACCGCATTTAAGGAATCGCACTGATCTGAAATTGTAAGGATATATTTGATTACTTTCAATTTAAGTTTAGTACGTAATCTCTAATATTAATCTAGAACCAGAATTTTGAATGTGGTTTTTAACATATTTCTGATTATACTTAGTTTTTAGGTACCAAGCCGACAACCATTTTATACTAAACCAAATAAAATCGTCATGTTACGTACCGAGTTCTGTAAAGTCGATAACAATGACATTGTCCTGAAAAAGAAAGGTATCAAATATTATTGTATTGCCAGTGTTGCATACGAAAATGTCTCATTTCAAATATTTAGTGGATTCAAGGTTACAAGTTGATAGAAATGTCTCGTACCCAGGTCACCCGACATTTGACCAAATCATATAGCAGCAGGATAATTAATTCTGCTATCCAGCAGAAAACTTAACATCACACAAATGTAATCAACTCCAATTGGTCGCCCTCGCAATCAAATACAAGTGTTGTATATTGATGCTGTATGTCATGATATAATATTATACTCTGTGGGTACATGTGAATAAATCAGTCATAACATCAGAGTGTTGCCTATTCTTGGACCTGACAAACCTATAGCTTTAACACATATTAGACATACTAACATTATGCGGCCATTGGCTGATGTCGTCGTCGGCCACGACGCAGCCCGCGCGCACCAGCGAGTGCCACTCCTTCGGCTGCTGCTCCGATATAACGTATGGAAATCTGGAAACAGATTAACTATAAGTTTCATACTGAAAGAAGACGATCCTCCTATAACATTCGTCATTGAGAAGTGTTGTGTTGGGCAGTAGCGCAAGATGATAGCAGAAAGCCAGAGTAACATAGAAAGAAATGTTTATTAGATGCAATGCACGCACGCGGTAATAGCCACAGTTAAGGAGAAACTCTCCGATATGTCAAGCGTCGCTTTTTAAAGTATCGATATTGAAGGCTATTCGAATTAAATACCGTTTGTTTATGGAATAATGTGAAAACTGTCAAAAACTACTTAATAAATTGTTAAGATTTTCTATGAGAGGAGTGACGTGTGTGTGTGTGTAAAGGTGGCGTCGCGCGGGGCGTGCAGAGGTAAGGAGGCAGTAACATTTTGGCGAGCAGCAGCAGCAGCTGGTGCAGCTGGGCGGCGCGGCGCGGCTCCAGCGCGGCGCGCCGCACGGCCCTGCGGGCCAGCGCGCGCAGCT
>DWQT01002378.1:0-14287 GCA_018244895.1 Myscelus amystis hages | reverse complement strand
ACAATAAATATTGTGTCACAATAAATTTACCAATTACAGACACTCGTGTTCATACAGAGACATTCGATGTATACACTAAGTGTACGATGTATAGTGTCGTAGTCTGAACCGGCCTTAAGCAAATTCACCAACTACATTATATTTCATTATTATAAGCCGTTGGATTTGGTTTTCACTGCCATGTACGAGTATATGTAGCTTTTATGAGAAAGAATATTTTTTGTGGTAATAGCTATGTGATAAAAAAAAATGTGCGTTCTGATTTATTATGTTATGACATTAAATAGGCCACGAGACAAATTACAATAAAAAATGTACCGTCCACCTGTCGCAGACAAGAGTAATGTTTCGTGTGTGTAATTAAAAATAAATGAGGCACTCGGTCCTAACTCTCTGCCTACTAAGTTTTAATTCTTAATACGTATCGTTGTAATAATACTACGTTGTTTCTCGTATTTTATGCCTA
This sequence comes from Myscelus amystis hages, assembly GCA_018244895.1. Classification (NCBI taxonomy): domain Eukaryota; kingdom Metazoa; phylum Arthropoda; class Insecta; order Lepidoptera; family Hesperiidae; genus Myscelus; species Myscelus amystis. Next base: position 13,821 of record DWQT01002378.1, on the reverse strand, counting down.
CAATCGTAATGTTTACCTGTACAGGTGGCTTGATTCTGACTGGAAATCCGTTGCGGTGTGAGTGCGAACTGGCGTGGCTCGGTTCATGGCTGCGTCGCTGGCTTCAAGAAAACGAAGCGGGAGGAGAACTCAGACAAGCAGTACGAAGCGCCACTTGTAAAGATCCTTCTGGAAAACGAGTGCAACTTCTTCAACTAAGGGCTGACGAGGCCGAGTGTCACGCGAGCGCCCTCTCGAGTGACGCTCAACCAAACTACGTCAACGTTGTATACAGCATGACTATTGCTCTCTGGACGCTCATTCTCAGATGATAAGACTATTATTAGCCGCGATGACAGTTCCGTTTAGACTTAATGTACATATATAAATATGAAACACGAAATTAACGCTAACATAATATCGGAGACTGTAGTGGAAGGAAAAACCTAATTAATATATTTAGAAAGTACGTGTCTATAGAAAAAAAATAACATGTTGTAGAAAAATCAGTCGACTTTCAATTGTTTACTAACATTGTAATAAATTTATATGCGAAGTATCTCGAAATAGGCGATTTGTATGAAAATTACATTTATAAGTTAAGACTATATCCGCCTGAAAATATACCCTTATTTTAAAAGCCGTCGCTTTCTCGTTTCAAATTATTTGAAACTTGTACTAAAAGTAAATCCTAACCTGCTTCTAAATCCGTTATCGTAGTTTCAATTTGCAAGGAAGGAAAGGCAAGGAAATTGTGTTGAAATGGAATCTAAGCCTCGACTTAGCGTGTCCGGGCTATTTTGAATTTTACATAAAGTCTCATTTATTCCTACGTGCGAATAAATAGTACGTACGTAGGATTTTGTGAATTATACCGTAACAGATACCGAACGCAAAAACAAATATGAAATTGTACGACAAAAATGTTGATTTTATGCGTGATGACAATATTAACTGAATATCCATGAATGTTTAAAAAGATTTTTTAATATAAACAACGCCTCACAATCATCAAAACTCCGTAGGGGTTTCCATTATCTAGGGTAGAAAAGAAAAATACACACGAGCAAGTATTGAAACACCGAGACACAATATAGATATTTAAATTCATAATTTAACTGTCAATGCGGGAATCGAACCCAGCCCTATACTGATGGCAGATGTAATTTATAATACGCCAATCAAATCATCATTGTACCTAAAATACCTACCCACACCCCAGTATTTCTAAGAGAATTAAATTCTTGAATCAAACCCATTGTATTCATATTATGTTGCCTGCGTGTTATGTTACTTTAACATCACCATTATTATTCAAATAAGATTGTTATTTGCACATTGTATACTACAAAATTGGTAGAATCACAATTATTATAAAATGAGTTTACTTTATCAGTACCAATATTATCGTTAGTAACAAATACTATAAACGCAGAATTAAGCCACTAGATACTGTTTTAATATGTAAACCACTATAATATAAACAATGGCTAGCAAATTATTTTCATGTATTATATTAATTAGTGAATTGATCACAAAATTGTGGGCATTTTGTGCACGTATGAAACGAAATTATTAACTTCACTAAGAAGTATGTAGTTACCAACTCACTGTATATAAATGAAATATATGTACAACAGTTACTACCTGTAAATATGTACAAAATAAATATATTTTTTAATAACGTGTATTTTTTATTCATAATCGTCGACATCAAAGCTGTTAATAACTGTAAAATAAATAATTCAAACTTGTAGCAATTATATTATTGGTACGCTTTTTATCTTCTCCGGTATGGCATTTATGGCATTTGTATATGTCATATATGGCAGTTGACCCAATAGTTAGAAGCCAAGCAGGCAAACACTTATTTTAAATTGAAATGGCTCAAAAGCTGCATAATCGATTTTGACGTCTAAAACGGTGCAAGGGACTAGATTGGATAACATAATTTACGTTGAAATAGTGTTATCGCGAGGAAAATACATACAGACCTACATAAACTACTTGTGACATGCGTGACATATTTATGCGCAGTATTACTGACAATGACAAGAGTCCCGTGGCCTGTGTCAAATGGATTGAAAAAGCAGGCTTTGTGATAGAAGCTAATATTAAAAGAAACGATTTGTTAAACTGATTAAAATTATTTTATCTGTCGGTAACATAGAGGGAATAATTTAAAGCAACCTTCATACGCCTCTCTCAAATATAGCATCAGAAGGCGGCTTTTCAGTGGTTGTAACTCTCCGGGATAAATTTAATTGGTCTAATTACTTTGCCAAAGTTGTTTGTGATTACTGAATTTATGGTTAACGAAGTAAATTAAGCTTTCGATTTACAAATAAAAATAAAAAACGATACATAATATAAAGATAATTGTATGTAAATGTATATAGGAATAACATTAAATTTGATTATAATAATAAGTAAACGACCTGTTTCCATAACAAATAAAATTACGTCTAGTGTTTACATGTACTTGATTGTGCATTAACGTATAGTATGGAGTGTGCCCGTGGCTATTTATACTCGTATAAGATAAATTATACAGTAAGATTAATAAATAAATAAAAAAAAGACATTCATGCGTAATAACAAGTATGATATGATTATGTTCTCAAAGGTATTCAACTCTTAACCAATCAACATAAGGCTGTTTTTTAATTATTTAACGTTATTAATTTTAGAGCCGTGTACGAGCTTTCAAAATAGAATTTTTGATTCTTTCAAGTAGTTTTTATAATTGTTTAAAAAATACGTTACTTTACTGTTATTAATAAATCATTTTATTACAATTACCTTAACAGAAAAAAAACATAACTTTTGGAATATGTACTTTTAATCAAGAATTCGTAACAATTAGGAATACATTACAACATCGACAACAAAACAACCATTAATTGTCTCGTTGCTTTGTCGCATTAGCAGTAACTGATAAACGGTGCCTTAATTAATGTCATCGACCTATTTTGCTAATATGTGTATAAATTCAATTTGAATTACATGCATGAATATGCAAATGATTCAAATTAAAAATTGTTTGTCATTAGCAGTAGAAGTAGCTCATTAAAAATAGAGTATTTTGATAATAACTTTAAATTATTTGAGGTGCTTACTAGTCAGTGCCAAGTAATTACTTACACGAAGTACAATAATCGGAGGCAGCAAGAATATATCAGAATACTTGCATCGGATAAATCAAATTCCGATGTAACTTCGGTGTGCCCATCTAATAAACATTCTTGATATTTAATTGTAACGTTCTTGTAATATGTATGTATATTATATCTGTTCGATGCAAAGACTAATAATTATTATACTTCTCTTGTAAAAAATAGCGCAAGCGCTTAAATTTTTAAATTAATCACTTGTAATTTAGAAGTCACATTGAAGTCAAGGTTATTGTGAATTTTTATGTTTTATACAAATACCATTAATGTAAATGTAATTATTGTTCCTTAGATACAGCATATGATATAAAGAAATCAGATCATTTCTAAAACGACCACTTGCTTTCGAGAGAACTCCATCGTTTGAGATTTATTTGATTTATTTATTTGCAATGATTTATTTGCAAGTTAGATTGAGTAATAATTTTCGATTATGATATTGTCGTTAGTCGATTATCGAAACCGTAATGCAAGTTTCCTCTTCCGTAGTGAAACTACTTACTACCTTGTAAAAAATCATTCACCTTCCTTTTTTTAATAACTAACCTTATCCTCAGTGTGCTTATAATATATCATAGTCAAGGGGGGAACTGTAGAACACGCAAAATAACAATTTTGCCATAACTAGATGTTTCGTGGGTATCTATACATTTCTAACTAAACACATTCCAGTTTTACTCACGTGTACATTGTTTCGGAGTGGCTCGACTAGTTTCGGACCGACCCAAAGTCCTTCATGGTGAGCGCCCGCCAATCACAGCGCCGTCGAGGCAGAGACCGCGGCTATCCCGAAATAATGTACATATTATTAAACCGGCACATGTTTAATCAGCACCCGCTTTGTTATATTCTGATTTCAAGGTTGTGGTAAACAGGCGTGAACAGCGTTCCCACTTTGTTACTTAGTCCCCGGGAATAGCAACGCATGCGTTAACGTCTTGAGTGAACATTATTTGATATTAGATTCACAATTTTTACGCAGTTTGCCTTTACTGCTTATCAACTAGAGCAAATACTCGCATAACTTGCCGTGTATTCGAAACTTCTCCTGTGACTTGAAGCTTAGATAATTTCAAACGTACTTATTTCTTAGTACCTATTTACTCTCACAAATATAATTAGGGCTTAATGTCGCTAAAAGGAATCTCAACTCGTTTTACATTTCAAGACGCAACTGACTAAGAGACACTGTTGTTCTACCCGATTTATGAGAATCTCTAAGGTTAATCAATACTAGTAAATGCCTATATTCATTATTTAAAATATTAGACAAATAATAGAAAAGCTTTGAATTGAGATTTTTAAGGGCGATAGAACTACCCTCTTTGAAATCGAATGTGGTTCCGAAGTCCGTTCTATGAAAAGATGATTTATTCATTTAAGTTTAATATAGCAGTTTTTAATCTTTTCTTTGAACAATATTTATATTGTTTCATAGATTTTATATGGCTATATATACCTTTAATATACGTGAAGTAAAGTCCTACGATGCGAAATACAAACCAAATAGGCAACGTTCACAAGTTATTATGCTGTAATTACAGTACAATATTCTATTCGGCCATATTCCAGCTCAGCTCGTGCTTGCTCGCTGTTGTATATTTCACTGTTCTCAGTAACACGTTTCTATTACCGCTTACTTAATTAAAACCGCATGCGTGTGTTGCGGTCACGTCGATTAGCGAGCAACGATAAGATAATACTGCGGTCGTTGCGGCCTTTGTAAAGTGATAGTAGTCGTAAGACAGCGTAAGTTGTTAGGATCATCTCGTGAGATAATTTCACACAGTACTCACGACAGTTTTAAAGAAAATACATTCCTCTGGTAGATACCTTCAATAAATGGACACAAACCTAACGAAGACGGCTGTAACATAACAATTAGTTCTCTTAATATGTTGGTTACTTTGACGATAGTTTCTTATTTCAGTTTGATCATAACAATTAATAAGTGACCGTTCTTACGGTACGATCTTAGTCTAATCTATATCTGTTCACATAAGATCTCGTGCAGACTGAAAGGAATTGATGAAAATTGCGCGAAACAAATTTATTTTGACCCCGATTACTAACCTTCTAGACTTACATACAACGCTTCTGTTCTCTTATTTCATCAATGTCAGGCGGTTTGTCTGGCGAAAAAAATTGATACGATTTCGAATTTACGGTGTAATTTGATTCGAATCGCACTTGTATCGGTGGGTGCAACATTTAACAGGGTGTTTTATATATTTTTTAGAATAACGGATATACGAATATGGTATAGAACATTACCTTGATTCGCAATTTTGTATCAATACTTGTGCATTGGTTACAATAAGAGAGAAGTACTTTTTGATGGGAAACGGATTTAAACGTCAATTGGAAAGTGTTTCGATGTAAAGAGCTATTCAGCTTTAGTGGAAATGAAGTGGACTCGAATGTCGATAATTAACTCGTGAACTTTGTGATCGAGAGTTGAACGAAGCGCAACTTGCATTTCGGAAATAAATGTCTTTTACACTTAGCTGCAATTTATACAGTCAAGTACTGATAGACTTGATTTTAAACAGAATAAAGTCATTTTAATTTTTGGGCCACGAAATAAATGAGAACCAAACATGCATATTTGTACTAGTTTATTTTTAAAATCGCAATGCCATATTCTCTTGAATCTATACCTCCATATTATAATATTAAAAATATACCTATAAATAATGTACCTCTGTCTATTACGGTTTCACCACCGAACCCCTCGGCTGATTACGATCATATTTCACACAGGGAAAGCTTCAAGCCTTAGATAGATCATAGGGTACGTTTTTACCCCAGAAGGCTATATATAGTAGAGAAATGGCAGGATTTTTCAATGAAAATTGCAAATAATCGAGTTTTGTGCGCTTACACTGCTTACTCTGGCTAAAACTTAAGATAAAGTACGAGCGAATAGAAGTTGTTCAAAAAATATAAAAAACATATAAAAGGCATATGTCTATTCCTCAGGTCAAGTTACACTAGATATTTGTAATGATGATTCCACTAGATGATTCCACGCAGACACAGTCGCGAGTAGGTAAAGACTAGAGTTTTACACAATGAAGTCAAATTCCCTATTTAAGTTGTAAGTACATTAAATACAATTAAGTACTTAAGGGAATATATTTCATTCAAAAAAGTAGTCGTATTTAGGCACCGATTATATACAAAGGAATTATTTATATGTATCTTTCCGGTAATGTAGATAGTATTAGCGTAGTTAGAAATTATAAAGAGGAGATCACAACGCACTTATGTATGATCTAAGGTAGGAATTCTAGCCACATTCGTGAATGCATATCCGCTTAACTTTACTGATCTAGCAAGCCATAAATGTTACAAAATGTCTAAGTTAACACGGATGTCCTTTACTTTTGCATGCTTCGGATATTTTGATGCAACCTAATTAGTGTGTGTATAAAAAGATTAACGGCAGATGTCGCTCATTACGTTTACATTACTACCGCCCGTAATTACGAACGTGATATATCTCGCGGATGACGGCAGCTTAGCGCGGAGCCTGTAAGCGAGCGTACAAGCGAGCGCTTCGTGCTAACGACACACGTAAGTACCTACAGACGCCGCCGCGTATTGGTGACAGCATTCGTGTTTTTAACTTAGTAATTAGAAAATGTAATAACATATTACCTATATTACTACATATTACATACCTTGTCTTGTCTATACATGTCTATGCAATCGACATCACAAAATGTACATACATATATAAGTTGCAACGAACAATTTTTAACCATTGCGGGTCGTCTTTAATCACGTGATGTTTTTAGCAAAGAAATCAACCTCTCCGCCCCAGGGCGATAAGTACCCGTCCTCTACCCAAAATCACGTATATATTTTGGTACAAAGACTGAGTATAACTAAATAGTTTTAGTTTATAAATTATTTTTATTATTCGATTCTCGGTGACATGAATTGAGTTGTGCTTTAACAATCTTATACAATAGTTAAAATGGCGCATTCAACGAACACATAAATTATACCCGTGATATCTCCACGTGGTACACCCCTGCCCCCTTGTGATATTTCGGGATTTTTTCCGAACCGGCCCTCCCCCCTTTCGACCCTCACGTGATAAATGGACCATCACTTATACAATTTTTACCGTAATAATTACACTTCAGACAGTCCGCTGCCCTTCTTGTACAAATTAAAAGCGACGATGTATAGAGACAGCATAAAGTGTAAGTGTGTACTACAATGCCTAAAAAAATTCAATAGACTATGCAATAGACGATTTACAGGGCGTTTTGGTGTTATTATAGGAGACATATACATATGTGTGTCATGCAGTACACTTCCAAAAGTTGACAAAGTTTGTTAAGTCATGTAAATAGCACTACTAGATTTCATTTAGATAAATCGCTCCTAATCTGCTTAATTTGTGTGCGTTTTATATCTATGTATGTAGAAAGTAAGACTAGTATATTATTGTCTGGTAAGTGATCGACAGTGGAACTGGTCGATTCGCACCGGAATGCGTCGAATGATTGAATTGAAATATTTCTACAGACGGTCGCAGAAGCATTCAGGCAACTCTTATTTAGATAAGAACTTCGTCAATTGTCTAGTGTATATCTTTATTTCGTCCAATATCCTGCGCTATTTATGCGCTCGAAGACTGTTTGAATATTTGAACGTGCAAATGGTTTTTATTGAGAAGGTTTTTATAGTTTTGCCTTTTATTGTAACTCGCTACTAGACGCCATTCTCGAAGGAACTTCATAAAATTTACATAGCGATTTAAGTATGGCGAATATTTTCGATTATTATAGATTTATTAATTATTCGCTAATCTACACATAATTAGTAATTTATTAATAGATAGTAAGTCGTTGATTTCCCGCAACGTTTGAGTTAAAATTATAACTTACTCGTAATATGACCTCTGGCGTTTCTTTTTCAACGTAGACGTAACTCAAATGCAAAGCCAGTTATAAAGATATTTGGAAGCTCTGAACGAAAAATTTTGATCAAAATTTCAGGCACAGGAACAAGCACGGCAATTTCAATCCCGTTCCGTGCAAAATTCAGTTCAAGAGACAAACTCAAATTTCCGCGTTTCGTAACATATCACGGAATGAAAGGATTCCCGCAGTCCAAACTAGTCATGCGTTAATATGGAGATACCTGACGTCATATTTGTTTTATAAATGAACTACGATATATTAAGATTATGTTCTAGTAGATTTTAAACATCGATTTCTATCATCTGTCATGATTACCTATATAAAACTGTATTGCCATGTATTGCCATAACTGTATTGCCATATTACGAGAATATTGAAAAAATGTTAAACAAACATCAACATTAAAATAAATGCCAGTCGATTTTCCAAATGTGTTAGTTAAAACATCTGTACACGGACAATAATGCTTTTCTTGAAGACGTGAATCGCTTCGCCATTGTTAAATTCAATTCATTGGACAATAACCGTTAGAGAAAAGGCAGGACGTGTCGCTGTGCTCCAACAGTAGTACGTGTCTACGTCCCGCACCTAACTGATACAATTTATGACTGTACCCAAATTTAACTTTGAAACTACGACAATTTCGATCTATACTGAGCTCGCCGGCACCAATAATAACGACATGTTGTTATAATGCAATATGTATAGTGGACACGAGGTAAAATACATTGCATGATATCACAGGTAGGTACTTAATCTCGTGAGCGATTATAGGGTTTTCAAAAGTGAGGGTTAATTTAATACGGCAAAATATTCTTCTTATCTCTTCTTATATCAATATATGTATGTAAAGTGTAAATAACAGATTCAATAATGAATGTTGCAATTATATGGTCGTTATGTACCTTTTTGCCCTTTTTTGTTGTAGCTTGTTGACTGAAATTATTGACAAAGGTACCAACGGTGGTACTATGTTTCGTGTTTTTTTTTTAAATAGTATATTTAATTTGAAGTAATACATTATATAAATACTGAAAATAGTATAACGCTGACATTATTCTTTTATCTTACAGACACTGTATCTAGTGACAGCTACTAACATTTAAATTACTATCTTTGTAACGAATATAGACGAGTAGGCACAGAAAAGTGAAAAGTCAAAATATTTTCTGTTGCTGAATACCTTTCAGCTGGCGCAGCGGAGGCGCGGGCGGTGACCCGAAAATTTACTCGCACTTCAAATAGACACACAGCGCTCAAATACTTGCAATATTAGTCTAAAAAGGCCTCGAATGCCTTGAGTTTATTAGATAAAATGAGAAACCATTCAAGTAAGTGTTTGTAATATTCCTTTATAGATTACTAATCGTTACCCCCTGCTTCGCCCGCATGGACAAATGATCTTGTCTCGTTCATACGACATGCAGATATTAAACCTGTAACGGCATGTATAGAGCTTATTTGATTAAAACGTGAAACGCGATGAAAGAGTCTGTATATGTTACTATCAGCCGGTCACCCACCTTCATATCAAAATCGCATCGACCATCTTCATTTTGCAGTGCATCAAAAAAACCAGTAGCAACATAATTTATGATATCTTTATATATATTTATTATAAGTACTATAATACCATTACAATAGATATAATGTCTACAAGCAGCAATGAAGCGTATTACAACGATCAATGAAACTAATACCAATGTAAGTATAATTCCCAATGTACCCATCCAGACGGAACGAGTTTAGTCATGCGGAAATATTATTTAGCACAATTACATTTAAATGCTGTGTTTAACAACGTAGGATAGCAAGTTTAAAATGAAAATGTAAATTCCAAACTTCAATATTATAAAATTCAGCGCCTGTTATTGCAACATTAAATTATTGCACACCTCCAAACGACTGGTGACGACTAATACAGGCAATTATATTATTTTATTTAATGTTAATCAATTTTATATCTGAGAGTTCGCTCTAACAGGGTTTTATCATATTCTTTCCAAATTCCAAACATATTCAAATATACCTATATTAACATTTTTCAGCATAGATCGTTAAGCGACGATGACCATGTATCATCAGGCGTGCCATGGCTTTTTATAATACTATAAAAATATTGAGTCAGATCGTATCAGAAAATCTTCTAAACAAAGCCTATGTACTTTAACTAGCTGCAGGACAGACTGATAATAACTTTTGAAGTATCAAATGTTCGGCGAATTCGACGGTCTGCGTCTACAGTTAACGGAAGTTACGTTTGTAAAGTGAGACAGAACAGAACAGAACAGAACAGAACAAAACATATAATAATTATTATTTTTTACATTAATCCAATTGAAGGCTACGTGACCCTTATTGGAATTACACTATGTTAATGTTAATTACGTTACACTTAATATCGTTTTTCGACCTTTCGTTGGTCACGCTACTGAAGTGGTAGTGTTAAGGCCACGTGATGAATATAATATTAACACTACCTATTTAATAATTAATTATCATAAAATCCTATAGTAAATGGAATATATAAATCACTCGTTATTAAACGTGCCTTCGTTCACAAGGAAATCTTTCTAAGCTCCATACAAACTTACAATTCTCACCTTTTTAGGGATTGACTTAAAAGTATTCTAAGTACCGTATACTTATACCCGCGATTATATCTGCATATAAAATTTCAACAAAATGGATTCAGCTGTTATAAAAGTGAGAACGTAACAGTCAAAGTAACTTTACTCGTATGAAGGCAATGTGACATTTTCGAGTATATCCCTGGGCCTTTTGCTGCAGAAAAGGTTAAAAAGACGGAACCTCCAATTAAATTCAAAAGTGTCGTCTATGCAAACATAATTCAGGCAGACACATTTAAAAGCTTGTGTTACTTTGTGATCGCCCGCATAATGTGTGTTTTTGTTTCACCTCGCACGTTACGTCGTTGTGTCTTTTGGCTTGCAATTATTCAGGCCCTAGTGGTGATGGTGATGATGATGATGATGTGTATTATATGACTACAGATTTGCTAGTACACTTTATAAAGCAAAAATCCAACCAAACCTTTCTCAACTATACCGTTCTATTGAAAGCGACAAACATATTGCTACTCATATGAAGTGAGAATAACCGGTTGGCAATATTGCGTTTTGAAGGAGACTATACAATAGAATATGACAAGGTGTGCGGAATTCACCTATCGAAATGCCAAACGGAAAATGCTTTGCTTTTATTTGTGTCCTATCTTATCTCTATAACGATTATGATAAAATTGCGCAATTACATGTTTCTATCGACAACCAATAACTTTCCACCTGATGAAAAAATCCATGAGATGTTTTAAACAATAAGCAAAGTAAGCAAAATGTTGAATCCTCACAGGAAAACAGCACAAGTTCCATCAATATTTGCCTCCTATAAGAACGCGTAGCACCGGGCTGGCTGTTAGCAGATTACAGGCTTAAAAAATAACTTGGAACCGAAAATATACGATAACATATCAACCATGCGTCGCAGTAAATATGTGACGCGCGTGTAAATCTAACTCCCGATGGAGTTCGAGCGACGGGCACGCTACAATTACATTTCACATACGCTTCCAGAATCGGCGTCAGAATTATTATCCAGCCACCGCCGCCGCCGCCGCCTGCCCAGCCGGCTGCCACTCAGCATGACAACTATAGGGATCGAACAAGCGTCACTTGTACAAGTGTCATGGACGACGAACGAAAGCTGACAAAAAATTCATTAGCAACACATGGGTGTCACAAATTACCAATAAGCTTCGGCAACGCATGCCAAAGAAGAAACAATTATTACAGGGTTAAGTTGGTATCGTAAAAGATGTAATTATTCTAGACTTCCTGTGTTTTTGACTTCGGACCTACCTCCTACCTACCTACCTACCTACCTCAACAATATCAAGAACATAAAATAACATTTAAAAATTGTTTACAGCGGAGTTTAAATACGTTGTATACCTTGCATAAATAAAAATGTTTTGCTCATTTTTGGAATTCCGCAGGATTTTAAGGACCTACAAAAGATTCACCAAAACTTTCATAGTGATTTGTATATATGGAAGATTATTTAAATTATGATATCATTAATGATCCCTACGTATAAATAATATTTATTAGGTATAATTACCATTATCATTATTAATGTAAGTGGAAAGTGACATACCTTATCGAATCATTTATTTGCGTCATGCGACCAACAATATATCCAGTGATTAAACGTCACCAATACAGCAATAAAGTTCGATGACGCCCGCTAGGTCGTCACTTTATCCGAAATATAATGGAAGATTAATAATATATAAATGCGAAGTCACTCAGTAAATTAAAAATCAATTTCAGAACATTCATTCGCTCGAACTTATAGCTCTGTATAGGGAAATAGGTAATATCGATGAATGAAAATTACAATTATAATAATGCCTTGAAGTATTCGTAGCGAATGGAATTGCCCTATATTGTAAAGGTATTATGTTCAGTGACTAATACCGCCTTGTATAAATCTCACAAATAAAGATGTCGGTACAAACTAAAACGTAACTTAATGAAACTCCGACCATATTGTCACTTATCTAAAAAAATATAGAATTGGCTTGTAATTTTTTCAAAGTCACAGAATGTGTTGTTATATTGTTATATCAATATCTGAATTACAACAATTCAACAAATTCAAACTTGAAATTACTAATACAATAATTTATTGCAATCTTAATCGTGATACATAAAACTGTATGTGAATTATTCCACCTGTGTGATTCGTGCAGCTTGCTGTTTTATTATTAAAATCGCTTTCGGTATGAATGCTCCATCGGAATTGATAGTTAACTTTTCAAATATGTCAAAGTAATACAGTTCAACGTATCCGTAGTTCAAACTCTGACATCGATAGGCGTAATATTGGGATAAGTGCAACTTAGACGAGCAGTATTTGAACGTTAAAAACCATAGCTATTTTTAAAATAGCATTACATATCTTTGTTCAGATTTCGCACAGATTTAGATTGAGATTCGGCGGTCCACTTGATGGTAAGTGGTCACTGTTGACTATGAACGTGGGCAGCACCAGAGGAGTTGCAAATGCGTTGCCGTTTTTGAAGGAGCGCGTTTCTTGGAGGGCCCCATGTCATAGTGCTGAAATACCCCAGATAGAAGTTCATTTTACATTTTATAAGCGCGACTTACCTATGCTTTTAATAAAAATTTAATATCGTTGAATATTTAGAAAAGGTTGCATTCTCAATGACTTTTGAACGTTGAAAGTACTCGATAATAGAACATTAAAAAAAATGTCGTAGTGTGTGCAGCTTACCTACATATTATGCTTATGTAATGCGTACAAGGGTTCTTGATACGTAACCATGGAGTAGGGTATAACAAAACGTGCGTGAACTTGCAGTATAATAGCGAATCTGTTCTACTGTGGTATAGTGCACGAGCATATAGCAGCATACATTTCATTGTTAAGTGAAACACGTGCATAACAATACTAATCTCCGTGGCGGCGTTCCACTTGAGCAAGACATCGTCCCAAATGCCCAGTTTACGTTCTATTACAAATGTAATAGATATGGAATACTTTACAAAAAAACATAAAGGCATTTTGCTTAAGTACTCAATTTTAATAGTAATTAGCGGCGCTCGCGACTTCATCCGCGTTTGAACTTCTCCCGTTTTCCCAACATTTCCCTTCACTGCTCTGCTCCTATTGATTGTAGC
>DWQT01002377.1:0-14289 GCA_018244895.1 Myscelus amystis hages | reverse complement strand
ATTGTTTTAGCTCCGCCCACAGCGGGGGTGAGGGGGGCCAAAACGAAATTCAAATCGAAGTTGTACCTCGCCTTAAATGATAAATGTAACTTTGTAATGTCCGAAACAATGAGCAATTAATAAGCAATATATGCTTTTAATTCAGTCGGCAGATAATGCGTCAAAATCTAAAACGACCAGAAAAGTAATAATTGTTTTCGTGTCGTTATGAAGTTCCTATGGCAAACTGGATTCTTTCCAGTACGGCTCTAATATTAGTAGGGTCAGTTTATATCACTAACTCATTTAATCTTTTGGTTAGTGTATTTTGGATTCATCAGAATGACAAATCTGTCAGACCCAGGGCCAGGTTTGTACTCAGGACGTATGTAAATATAATAATAATAATAATAATAATATCTTAGGTCAATTCCACACACGGCCATCTGATTCCAAATTAGGCAATTGAATGCCTGTGTAAATGGTAATTGGACAGCAGAAGCATACATATATACATAATGTTAAAATACTTATATAGATATTTTTATTACATCCAGACACAGAACAAACAAATGTACTCATCACACAAATGTTTGCCCTGAGTGGGAACCGAACCCACGACCTCTGTATTTGCAGTCGACCACGAGGACAGTCAAATATTAATTTAGTTATTCATTTTATATTTCATTTATGTTATGGAGTAAAAGAAATAGTTGGAAATAAAATAATTTTAAACTGCCATCTGAAGTTGTTGTCTCAAACTATTACGATTGCTACGAAGGAGACACAACTAGATATGTTTTCATACAGTCTTCATAGATGTCGCTGCAAGCCGTCGAACGAATAATGAAACGTGCGACAAAGATGGATAGATAGCTTATTGTACGAAATGAGTGAGATGTCATGATATACCCCTACAAGTGTAAAGTGGCATACATTGACGGTGTCGTGACAGTACCGACACATACAAGAAAAGAGAAGTTGTAAAACAACAACTCAGTTCGCTGCATGTGCTTACTTTTCTATCAGATGTAAAATGGACGGGCGGTCGAGTTGCTGCGCGCTCGCGAACTCCGCGTGTTCGATGTAAAATCGATGTTTATTTTGACGTGAATACGAATATTGTTTACGCGATTGTTCGACTTCTTCGGTGTTCGGTTGCCGAAGGAGATTGTGTTGTGGTAGTGTTTTTTGTTTGACGCTAGCGTTCACTTCACAGTTCACTTGCAGTGATTTCGCTGATAGCTCACTCACCGGTGGGTGCGCGCGTGATAAACTACGTGTTAAAAAAAGGCGAATAGTCGTCTAGTGTGGGTGTTTTACAGTACCACCATGCTGTGCACGGTGACATAGTGAACGATAATTGACCCTGACCTCTGACAACATGTCTGGGCGATCGGATTGCAGGAAATTTGCACCAAATATCTTCAACAAGAGCAAGTGCACTAATTGCTTCAGGCAGAAGGAGGAGCATAGTGCTGAAGCATTGGAATCTAATCGGGTATGTTCATTTTTCGAATTAGGCTAAAATAGAGGAATCCAAACATACAATGTCTAATCAACAACACGGACACTATTCGCGTGTGGGTGTATTCCATAACTTGTGCATGTGTGCGTAGGTTGACTACTCTTCAGGTGTTGACCTAACGGGCTGTGTTGTACGTAAAAAAAAGCCAAGAACAAAATGAGTACCTCAATTTATATTTGTCGCCTCTAGAACTACTCTCAACAACTGCGTTCGAGATGTAAAATGACTTAAGTACCTACCGTTTTTATTTATAAAGATTCTTATAAATCCTCTACTTTCGCAAACGAACATACTAGATTAAATTAAAAGTTAATGCAGTAGCTAGGTCTTATTCGATTCCGTTACATTTATTCAAAATATGTATTAGTACATAACTATTAGGAATGAAAAGATAAATTGATAATTTAATTAAGCGAAATTTACGAGTTTTATCAAATGCAAAATGAAGACATTACCTTTAATTCTTGATTAATTTATAATACCTACGCGTACAAAAAAATCACTTTCATATACTTATCGCTTTGATAAGTGTGTTCGCTTGTCGATAGTACTAAAATGTTGTCATATCGGCATAATGATTTTATTTTAAATCGATATAAAATCTACTGATAATTAAAATGAGCTCGCTGAGATCACGAGATACTGCGTTAGTAATACAATATGTGGCGATAGACGATTTCGTTTTCTTTGCGAATATTGTGTTGAATTATTGCGGTGTTGAGAAGTGCGACGTGATTATCGAAATTTCTTTTGATGGTAAAATTCTTTACATTTATCTAATCCTTATATTTCAATTTCCAAATACAAAGATGCCACAGATCGTTAGGTTATGCGTCAAGGCATTTTCCGACTTATTATACCGGTGATGAAAACATATTTGCCAGGTGTAAAATTGGCTGTTATGCTATGTAACCCAATGTATCCTTGTGTCATCCGTTACATTAAAAGCTTTTTCCCATTCATCATCAGTAATTATTACGGAAAAATCAACATTTGAATTTGGATTTGAACTGTACCGAAGTACGCCAAATCATCGACCTATTACTGAACGAGTGTCCCGTAGCATAATTTGTTTTAATACCTTGCTAAGGTCGACAAGTTACTTTGAATTTATCACTTCAAATGCCTTATTACAATTGATAATTCAATCTTTGTTGTGCTATTGTACGTTTTGTTGTAATGCGATTTCATACTGATAAGGCTTGAAGCTTAATTTGTTTGTTATAATTACAATTGGCCGCAACTTACTGGCCATACGGAAAGGCTGAAATCTAGTATCTTTGTCCGCCTACGTTCCGTTTTCTCAAATGTGGTTACCGCTAGCAATTTTTAAAATAAGAATGGAACATTAATAATAATAATTAAATATTAGGACATTCTCACACTTGACGTTCCGAAATTAAGTAGAGCCTGTAGAAATTTCATATTCATTCATTCGTATTTCCTGATAAATTCGCCTTCGTCGCCTTCGCCTTACATTGCTATTGACTGCGATCCTGCTTGTCCCAACGCTGGACACTAACATTAATATAGTGTTACATTGGTCTTATTACCACATACCAACATTATATCAATCGATGTGTTTTCATAATTTTATGGATTTTCGAATTACAGTGACTTCTATTTATTTGTAGATGGCCTCTGTTGCTTCTGCATGCGTTCGCATTGCTCGAGTTATCTAAATTCTATCTAAAATGTTAATAGACGTTTTTGACCATTTTCATTGGGAACTGCCAAACCAGTCTCTACGTAAATGCTATTAACTAATTACCGATCTGATATCGTTCATAAACTTGTCGCAACAGAAAAGAATACATTTAGAAATTAAAAACCTTTTCTAGGTTATATTTTCAAATCCCTCTAATGTTTAATGAATTCAAAATTACAAATAGATTTGAATATTTATATTGATATAAATACTCTTAGGAGAAAACTGGCAAAATAAAGCCTAAATTAATCGATTATAATATAAAAAAATGTTTAGACGCTTCACAAATCATTGCCTTATTATTACTTGTCGTGGAACGGAACGCACCGGTTTCTAGGCGCCATTTTGGCATTCCATATTTAAAAGTTATAGTGGGTTAAGTGCCCAATAGAAATATTTTACGAGACGTTACTGTTCAAGTATTGAGTAGTTAACTAATGTTTCTTATAATCCGTTAGCTGTAAAACTGTTTAGTTATTTATGCGTTATTATTTCTTTCCTGTTCTAAAGCAAGTAGATAGATATTAATTGACAGCCGGTATGTTATGTTTATTTGCGACGACATTTACTAGTCTAGCTTAGATGAAATTAATGCAGTTATGTCAAGTGTACAATTGAACATTTTATGCGTATGACAAGAATGCGCTCGGATATTGGCGTGACTATATTTTGTAAAGATTTCTCTCGCTAACTATAAAAAAAATCACATATAAAAAATTGTAGGCCCGACACAAGAGAACAATACATAAAAAACTAATTGGTGTGCGTATTATATATAGACAACATATTTTCAGAGCAATATCCAAACGCACATTAGATAGGTAGGTACAATATTTATAGTCTGTGCAACTCGCGCGAACGACTTATAACATGTCCGTGTGATTGATTCATTTGCACAAACGTAGCGAACAGGATGTGATGGTGAATTTATGTATTCAAATCGCCATTTTGCCGCGTTTACAGTAATCTATTTTGATTCCTGTCAGCCCGTCGCATTTCGGTTTATTTATCTGTGATGTTAGGCTGAATGAAACATTGGACCGTCGCCGTCGGGAAGGGATTGCCAGTGAGCCAACGGTTCTATCCGTTATAATAACACCTGATGTTATGATTTTAACCGGTGTGGAAAGCGATTCGAGTTTCATACAGCCTTGTTCATCTATACGTTATCACTGTCAGGTTGTTGGTTATGAATTATTATTAAAGCAATAGATACCGGTGTAGGTTAGTACTTTTAAGAGTAATGGAAAATGAAGGAGATTCTATTATCATTTTCGTGTCCAATCTTTTTTTTTCCTAATTGACGTTTTGCTGTTGACCTTAGTGGCCTCTACAGCTTCACCCGGGCTTTTGTGGCATCGTGTCCAAACTAAACTATTAACTTTGTAAGAACGGATATCTTAAGAATGGAAAGTAGGTTCTTAGGTTACCTTAATTATTAAAAAAATGTCCCTATGAAACATTTGTATGCCGATTATATGCATAATCGGCATACAAATGATTCAAAATGTGAATGATTTATATCCAAATGTTTTGCCAGGAAACGAACTTAAGTAGGTAATGTATACACTAATTAATTGAATATTAAAACATAAACTTGTCCGTTCTATTTTCGAAATATTCGAATTTCCAATCGATTCGTATAACAGAACCGTTTGTCGCTTACGAAAGGTAAGGAAGTATACACTAGAAATTATTATAATCCATGTTTCGTTTTCATCTACGCTTTTAAATGATATAAATGTGTATTAAGCAATCCAATGATAGACTTGTTAATGTTTTTAATGTGATGTAATGGATGTATGAAAATTATAATTTGCCCAACGTCATTCGGACATTTCAAACATTCCAAGTTCAAACTGATTAACCGCTTTTGTGGAGGTCACTTAACGCGTCATTCCGATCCCGTTGCGAACAAGCAGGATGCGCGGGGCAACGTGGTCTCCTGCTCTACGGTATTTGTGTCTATGGCGCGGACCATACATGGGTCGTATGTCTTCGTCGCTTGCACAATAACTCCCATCGATCCCAAAGAGCGCGCGTAAATTTAAACCGCAAATCGAACGTTTTATGTTTGACAACCACAGAGTAAACAATGAAGGAAAAAAGATAATCAATGTCATTTTGTTAGTTACCGAGGTTGTCTTTTCTTTAAATTATCGGTAATATACGGTTTCTTAGGATCTTTCGATGCTAACAAAACGTACGTAATACATAAACGAAAGCAAACACCTATCTAATGCTAGGCTTAGATACTACACATTTGTTATGTAAAAAAATGTCTAAATTGTATGCAAAAAACATGTATGAAGAAAAACAGCTGTCGTTATTTATAATTTCCCGTGTACGCTGCAACGATATGTTTAATTTTAAGCACAATAAAGTTAAAACAAATGGACGCTGTTAATGTGTAGGAGTCGTGTAAATGAACTTGTGACACGTGTCAGTCAATTGTCCGCCGTGTTTTTTTCCCAATAACGCACCTTGATCGATATAAATAGGCTCGACATCTGGCATAAGGGTGTTGTTGTACAGGTGTCAGTTAACGATGGGACTAATTTAATGAACGTTCGTACTAAACGAAAATTGTAGATGTTTTGTTATTTTTCATTTATTGCTTCACTGCTGAACACAAATCTCCTCACATAGTAAAATATAAATTGGCAGGCTTCACACATTATAGACATTAAAATTTCTTATAACGAAGGTGTGGGTTGGTTTCCTCGCGATGTTTTCTTTTGTATAATACATGTCAATGTGAATTTGGAAGGAACTGTTAATGAAATTAAATGAACATTTTTATAACATTAGAACTCATTTTCATATTATTATTAAAGAACTATTACGACCAACTGTGCCCCGCGTAAACCTATCGCGTGATAATTCCGGGATAAAAATTACGTCATAACCTCCACTATCTTCCAGTGAAAGTCCCACTGAAATTGGTTCAGCCGTTACCGAGATATACCAAAATAAGCCGAAACGGACAAAAGAAGCACTAAAGGAAACATATTTATTTTGAAATCACAGACAGACATTTCAATTTTATTTATATGTATAGATACCACACGAGTATGCGTGTATGAAAAATGGACTGTGTGATGTAAAAAAAATATTATTGTGATATTAACACGGTAGTATTTTTAGAGTACCTTGGAAAGCGTCTGTCACGTAGATTATATAGCGAGGAAATCTTTCATCGCCCGTCGTCGACAGTGCGACAGGTTGGTGACACACAGCTGTCTGTACGCTGAGAAAAACAATAATTATTTAAATAATTGTGTGCACAGAAACTGGGTGTCTCGTTACATTATCGTTATGTAACTATTTTATCTCGCTGATAAGATGTGCGTGTGATGTGTGTGAACACAAACATTCATCCAACACACACATGCACAAAATGCATGTTATTCAATTCTGTTTCATATTTTCCGACTCGATTTAACTTAATTGCTTTTTACTTTACTAAATTAAACCAACGTTGTCGCATTAACTGAGTTAAACCGATTTCTTTATGTAATAAATCCCCTAATTTTATTTTTTAGGTATCCCGATAAATATTATTTACAAGTTGACCTAATTTACTATATTTATGCAATTAAAAATACAAATACCCAAGTTATATAAAAAATATTTCTCTTACCAGCATTATTAGCTGATATATCAACACAACAGCCCTTATTGCCTTTTATATTGTGGCTCATTGAAAGGTTGAAAGACGCTCTCATAACGAAGTGAACTTCAACTTCAAAGTGCCTTTTCGTTTTTATAACGAGTGTATTTGAATTGTGTAAACCTTTTACAATATCACAATTGTATTATTAAACATTCAACAAAAGCGTTTTGTTTATGAGACGCCGCATATAATGATCGCACAATAACAAGCGAACGAAAAACTGCAGACATTTTGTTTATTTGTAAAAATTAGTATCCAATTTTAATGGTTCTCATTCATTCGGTCGATGCGAATGGTGTTTATTTCGAAAGTAATTATAGAGAGGGACGGTTGCATGGGCAGAGAACGCGCGCGAGCGAGACGCGACCATGAATCACCTGTCAGAGCGAACGGGGCTCGTAATCAGATAATAAGTCCGCAGCGGCGAAGTAGTTTTGGTCCAAGCAAATACAACTCACTTACGCACATGTCACACCTGTTAAAACAATGTGGAAAAGTAACCCCGTTGGGGCCCGAACTATTTTGATACCTTTTATTTAATTAAATTAACATTTATTTTCATGTTATCGCTTTGGTTCATTTCTTTATCTGCCTCGCAAAGCAGCCAATTAAATGCAAAGATGGCTAACTCGTTTGATTAATGTGCGTTCTTACAAAATTGTATGCGGTTTTTGAATGATAATTAAAAACGTGAACCGTTAATGATAATTCAACTTTTTATACCTGTTTTAAGTATTGTAAATAAAAAATATGTATTTTTTAAGATAAAGATAAACGTTGTCTCAAAAACAAAGTCAGTTTGACTTGTATGGAATATAGAAAAACAATTATCGTTACAATTGACTGTTTCATCAAATATTGTTTTTTAAACTGCCACCCGTTTAAAATAAAATGTGTTCTTTAAGAAATATTTATAAAAATCTTCATAGAATCAGTCTGTTTCATCTCCGTTAGTTCAAACAGTTTGACTTTGAGCACAGATTTGAATCTTTGACGCAAGCTAATTTGACCTACTTATAGGATAAATGTAATTCCCTTTTGCAAGGAGACGCATTTAAACTCAGGTCAATTTACCTTTCATCTGACATGCATTAAATGCTCATAAATCACAACATTACATGCTTAGACCTCATCAAATATTTCTCGCATGTAAATTGCTTGTTTCACGAAGTTGTCAAGATTTTGATTTAAATAATAATAAGTAGGCAATTCAGATAAAGTCATCTATCTCAAATTTAGCATAGTTTATGCTATGCTAACCAGACTGCTGATAAAATATAAACGTATAAATATCTAAATCCATACTTACCTATACAGAGTCATTAAATGTTATATTAAGCATTTTGAAATAAGGAAACGGTTTCATTAGGCTTTACAAAATCCATCATATAGTCAAAAGTTAAAAGGAATCAAACCTTTCATGGCGTATTCAGGTCGAAGTAAAAGTAATTTACATTTTCGCCTATTTGCACGTCACTTACAAACACAGAAATTGCTCGATTGCTTACAAACACAAATATACCACACATTTGCAACACAATAGATGTTCGAAATGTTAGATTCGTCTCCAGTCTAACCCAAACACGGCTATTCAAGAATGTTGGCGACAATCCACCACAAAACAGCTCGATTCGGTATAACGTGACGAGCCGTCAAAGCCAAGGACAGACCTAAAGAATGTTAAGTGCAATCGGTAAATTGAACCTTAACCGCTGGTAATAGCGCGTCCGCTGCTAGTGTTGTCGGCTATTTATAATAATACGGAAACGTCACAGCCTCAAATGGTTCGGTTCGGGCAATTATCTTGACAAATGCTCCACTAACGAAGCGACCTGACGCACGCCATTTTAGAAGCGCGGTGACTCCGCGAATAGGCAGCTAATGATCGATACAATGTCTTCTCACTTAACTCTAATAAATACTAGATAAATTTCTGTATTGGCCACAGAGAAAGTTCGCGTATTAAACAAACTTCGCCCGTTGTTGGAAGTATACACAAAATTCGCATGTCATTGTTCCATCATAGTATTAATCAGTGGGGCATTAAATTAACATGTCATTATGGTCAAAGTTCATTGACCTCGAATTTTAATTGAAATGAGCACGCGCAGTTTTTATCTTTCAGAGCGCGGAATCAAACCTCGTAAGACTGTCTAACTCTTATATTTTTTGCATCTATTTACAAACCCATTTACAGTATAGGGTACCCAATGTAGAATGATTCGGTCATTCTACATTGGGTAGTCATTGGGTAGGCACAATTATTTCGATGCTCATTATTCGATATTTTTGTATCTTCGTGCAATAAATGCAGTAAAAATTAAAATTTATTCTTATGTTTTTATTATCTCCAAGGTCACATACTGCACGGTATCTTATTAGTATTAATATCCTAGTATTATTGGTTTATCAGTATTTCGAATTGTCAGAACGTGATTCGTGTGCAATACAGTTTTATGAATAGTAATAATTCTTAAGATTGATCGCTTCTTGGTCTAGTGGTTTGAGACCCTGGCTGGTAAATTAGTGGTTTTCGGTTCGATTCCCACGCAAACATTTGTGTTCCGAGCAGTTTATTCTGCGTTTCGGTGTAATAAAAATATTTCTATGGCTGTTATTTATCTACCAAGTCTAGTTAGTCTACCTACCTCTGATCCTACATCGGATTGCCGTGATAACATCATGACCTATGTACTTGTTAATTTCCACCAGTATTCCCTTTAAGACGAACACCGTTTAAATTTGTACTCACCACTCGGCCTAATGTTGTAGAAGATTAGTTTTTCCCGCTTTCGCATCGCATGTTTGTGGGTCGCGAGTTCGTGTTTGTTTAATAAAATCCAACTTTGACCGAACAGGTTTGAGATGTTTTCGTTACGGTGGCGCGGCGCCGGACGAACCGCACTTTTGCGGTTAACGCGTAAACGTTAGTGCTTTGACACACATCGCGTAAACACGCTCTTGCTGGTTGATAAGCATTTTTTAATGTACCTACGCATAATTTCCGACTGTGGCCTAAATCCCTCCGTGTGACGCGATCCGACAGTGGCCCACTAAAAGGGTGAAACAACACGCATTATTGTCTTTTCCTGTCAGCCTCATTTTATCCTGTCTCACCGACTTTGTAGCCTGTCTCGAGCAACTAAAAATCGTCATTCAGTTCCAAAGAAGATTACAATTGAGAGATTGAGAGGAGAGATGAAGGGTGAAAGAAGTCTTCACCCGGACTGTAAGATGGCTGACAGTTGTGCCCTAGCTCATGGCGAGCGCAGTTCCATATGCATGCAACTACGCGACAATGTTACAGTGACAAAAAAGTGCCTTACTATTGGTTACCCCGAAACAGAATATAGAAAGAAAGAGAGAAAAGAAAAGAAACATTCTTTAGTATTGGATACCTCGATATAGTTCGGAACTGTTTTGGAATCGGTACGCTTTACAAATTGTATTCCCCTATTCGGACCAATCAATTTCAAATCAAGCACTTCGAGGGTACCCGCTAATTCGGTCTCCGTGATCTACGACGCCATAAATACGTTCGACGAGTAGGATTTAAACAATGTAAATATTTATATTCCTTATAAAATCTCGTGTCTCACAACAGGCCATATAATCCGGCGTTAAGAAATGTTTTTATGGAAGCTTCCAGATACGGTAGATGCAGGGGAATAGATATAATTAAAAAAAAAAAACTATAGGAGTCCCTTTCGTTCCTGCTAAGGCAGCCCGAGTTAGGGCTAACACAACAAATAATAAGATTTCTAGAAACATTTCCTGATTCAGCAATAACGTTAAATTTAATGATATTTTGTCTGAATGTTGTATGAAGCTTATTTGAATGTTTGTAATGTATACTGCACACGTATTTTTAAATTAGCATTTGCATACTATTCGTTGATAAATAAACGAACTTATCTAATAACTCACTCGCTTTTTTAAGGTTTGATTTATGGTAAGTAAAAAAAAAATGTAGTTAGGAAATTCTTGTCGTTGACAGCCCTAGTCGTAAAGGAACTCCCGTTGGGTCCCGATGTCGTCTTTACTAGTTTGTCGGTGTTCGGGATGAAGGGAGTGTCAGATTAGAGTGGCCGGGTCAACTTGAGGAGCGGCATAAAAAGGAGTTTGGAATGCGCGCCGCGATCAGGTGCAACGGCCGCGACACGCCCCCTACCGACATTTTTGTGTACCACATCCCGCGCTAGAACTGTAGGAAAATCAGCGCCAATTAACTCGGACAGCCTGAGATTCGATATCGAATCTGTGTTGACCGTTAGCAATCGTTCATTTCCTCCTTCCTTCCTGTCCGGCGTGTAATCGATTCGAATTCGAGTCGAGTATGGATCGAGAACAATAAAATACGTTAGCTGCAAATTGTCGCGATCGACCGTTGAGATTAACTTGAGATCGTTGGCACGTAGCTCCATTCATGAGATGAAATGTACACCACGCTATCTGACTCCGAATTGCGGGGACCGTTAAGAACACAATGGCCGACACTAAACAATATTATTTGGGTCGCGGTGCTCCGGACACCGGACCTCGAGGACAATTAAACTGGACACCATGTCCGCTGTCCGCAGCCAACGCGACGGTGAAATGGGACGCGCTAATGACGTCATTACCACCGGGGTGGACGGTTCATAATGGCATATCAAGAGACATATTTCTACGTACTAATATCGAATTGAAGACGTAGACGAATACAAAAAGGTCCCTTGTCAACGCCAGTAGCCAGCGAAATTGTGTCATTGCCTAACTTTATGGGATATAGTGTAGCGTAATGTAAAATGTATCACAGAACATATAAGTCTGGTGAAAGTGACAAGCTACTGAAGTTGTGCTATCTGTTTTTACGTCAACAAAATGTCGTTGTATAAATTAGAAACAGATGAAAAATGAGTAAACACGAACGTTGATTCGTAATAAAATCCTTTAAAAGCATCACGATAATGAACATCGCATCCGATGATATGCCGCAACAAAAAGAAACGCGTGCCGGGTGCGTTGGTTTTTTCTTTTCTTCAAACATTTAATACGAAAATAATAACTAGACGCGATCGTGGCCGCGATGAAGGAAGATTGCCAGCTCCATAAATTACTGATGATGAAATAATTACCATCTAATGATATAGTTCCGAGAATAAATGTAAGTGGACGATAAAGTATTAAACGTGAGGTTGGCAGTCGTCAGAGATGAGTGGTATATCTCTAAACATTTCTTCAAAGTTTCCGTAAATACTTTTTATTATGCATACATAATGATAAATAGAGTGATGGATGTCGATAAAGCACAGAGATATTTGGCACTTAGTGCTTTCCGTCTATCCCGTTAGGGACTAAGCGGGACAATAATAACAAAGTTAATAATTTTCAATCTATTGCTGGTTATGATATTGTTTTATAGGCATAAAAATTATTATTATTATCGCGACGTGGCTATGTATGTCGACTTTTGTAACCCAATTGGTAACGTCTATTGTTAACGATTGAGAAATTTCCTATTTTCTCGCAATCCTAGTTATCGTGTTTAGTGTTTGTTGTGTTTTATTTTAATTCGTTTCTCTTCCATTCACCTGAATGCTTTTATATCGACCAACAGCATTAACGTTTTATAGATTTTATTTACTTACACCTTTATTTACTTACTTATTATAACACCTAAAGCTTTAATGCGAAATACTAAGAGATTTACTTGCACAATTGCATGTACATTTATAGATTATACGTACCTCCAAATTCATCAAATACAATTAGAATATGATTAATTATTTAATATTAGTCAAGGGCCTCCGAAACCGGCGTGTATGCGTGAAGAGAGCGATGAAGGTAGACGGATCACGGCAGGTTTGTAAAGACAGAGATATTTGGCACTCGATACGCCCTGCCCACCCCGTCAGGGTCCTGGCGTGCTGGATATTATAGTAATAAATATAGATCAAACTTAGTTGTCTTTAAAGTTAAGTATTTTTATACACACTTATAACATCCCTGTGTGCAGGTCTCCTCACGATGTTTTCCTTCACCGTTTTAGCGAGTGATATTTAAATTTTAGTTAAATAAAAAGCACGTGGTAAATCAGAGGTGCGTGCCAGAATCGAACCCAGACCCCGCGGATGAGAGGCTGAACTTCAAGACCACTAGGCTAACACTGCTTGTAGTTAACTATTACTAACATTAGCTGCGGCAATATTCAGTGTCTGGCGTCTACTGAGACAGCGAGCGACTTCGGTAACTCGATATCATTGTGTTGCCACAGTCTGTAGTTATCTAAGTAGGTTGCGACGGAAACGTGTTATTCAACACTTGTGCTGTGGTCTCGATTGATATTTTTAGGGCTTCGTTACTATACTCCACTCTGTGTTTACGAGTCGTTCCGCGCTTACGCCTATCTCGTCTTGTCTCGTGTTGTGTTCGGTTGCAGCATGCGTAATGGCTTCTGTATAGTATTTTTGTTGTGAATAGTGTGCGATCGGCCTTAATTTGTACAGAGTACTGAGTGAGGGTTGAATGTTTTTGTTTTCAACGTTTACTGCCTAATTTATGATGGAAATTGGGATTATTATTTAGCCGTTGATGAAAGTGTGTAGAAAACATGTGTGTTGTTTATCCTTTATAATGATAATTAGGGTAAACTCACACGGCAGTCAGATCCCAAACTATACAGAGCCTGTAATATCGTGATCAGTTGATAAACAATATGTATCCATACCAATACATTGTCAATACTGGTTTCATTGAAACAAATATGCTCATCTCACAAGTTTTTTTTTTGTGGAAATCGAACCCACGACCGGTTTAGCAGAGAACGTCTCTAACGAATATACCAATAATATATAACAAGCCGTGAAAAAGATTCAAAATCAAAATATATTTAGCGGCGGTGAGTGTAGCGGTTAGCAAAAGCATGCGTTTGACCTTTCGATGTCCTTCAGATATGCAAAACCACATTGCGATGACGTCACTCGCTAGCGCTACGTAGGAAAATTTAAAGTGCTTATTCACAACGTCATTTCGCCGTTAATTATACTATTACTAATGTTTGCAGTGATAAGATATGTGATAGTAGGTGCGTGGAAACTGCTGTTAACAGTCTTTACTATTATAACTGTTATTTGTTTATAGACTGGTTTTAGCCCGCGGCTTCGCGCGCGTTAAAATCGCAGTAAAACAATTCCCCTTTCCGTATACCGTGAAAATTTCCTACTATCTTTGGAATATCTAAATTAATTATTAATATCTAATTTATTGCCTATAGTTATACATGTAAACGTTCCTTTTGAATCACTCTATCTATCAATAAAAACCGCATCAAAATTCCGTTGCGTAGTTTTAAAGATCTACGCATACATAGGGACAGGAAGCGAAAGCGACTTTTTTTATAGTATGTAAAGAAAATAT
>DWQT01002376.1:0-14290 GCA_018244895.1 Myscelus amystis hages | reverse complement strand
AAAATGAGTTTTATGTGGAAAATTCCGTATAAGTGTAAAGAGTACAGACATTAATGTCTGACACTTATGTCACAATTTCTGTCGTAGTCTGAACGTACCATTAGACTCTAGCGAGGGACTTCGTGAAGTAGTTAGAGACTGGAGGACTGGAGAAACACAGGTCATGGGTTCGATTCCCATCCACATTTGCTTACCTTACTTTATTTGTTAATTTTATCTTATTGTTTAGTAAGTTACATGTCTTAGCTGCCAATAATCACGCGTAATAATTAAAATCTTGCCAGCAACAATCAAACTTTGTAATATTATCTGTACTGGCTGTTAAAAAAAACGTTGTAATTTGTTATCTGTGTTGGCTGTTTAAAAAAAAAAAGCTAAAGATACTTTCACAACTCCCGTACCTACAATGCGTTGAATAACAAGTCAAGCGCTAGCGGAGGGTTCTTGAACCCTTATTAATTATAAATAGGGGTGCTAACAATATGCTTGGTAATGACATAATAGGTTCAATATACCACGGGACGGTGTATAATGGTTTTTATTAACTACGATTGATGGACTGTTACATGTGTGAATTTTTCATTGCCAATGTTTTTTTTTTTGACAAGCAGTAGTAAGAAATTATGAGGTATTAAGTGGGGTTTGTGAATGATAGAGTTGGGAGAGACTCTAGTAGGTATATGAATATTCCTTTCGGCGAGTAGAGGTCAGCTAAGAACGGATTTTACGAAATTCCACCTGTGAGCGGGGTTGCGGGGGTGTTAATTATAATCTATATAGCAAAGCAACGTTTGCCGGGATAGTATGTATAACTGTATAGAATCTATGCGTTTATATTATAAAATCATATTGATATGCATAAATAATTGTAGTTTATACCACCTTTGTTGATATAGAGAAAGGTGTGTTAAATGATAGCACAAAAATATCGAAACGAACATAAAAACAAACATTAGCTATCTCGAAGTTACGACCGTAAAACAATTTCATCTAGCATTAAAATATTCGAACCCGCACTCCGTGTAACTTAATACCCGTCAGCGGCGCGCCACCCGCGCGGTACACACACTTCGAAACAACATTGTTTTATCCCCACAAGTTTTAATAATACCGATCTAAAAATATCCATTTATTTCTATATTTTCAGTAACCCATACGAACTATGCAAGTCGTACTTTGGTTTTATTTTATATATTTACTAGCTTTTGCCCGCGGCTTTGCGCGCGTTAAATCATTGCTATATTACTATATTTAATAATGGCTATTATATATACAATCACTCAATTTATTAAAAAAAACCGCATCAAAATCCGTTGCGTAGTTTTAAAGGTTTAAGCATACAAAGGGATATAGGGACAGAGAAAGCGACTTTATTTTATACTACGTAGTGATAATGTTTCTGTGGCGTTAAGTTAGCAAATCTGCATTTGGCCAGGGTGATCGACTATGGCCTAAAACCCTCTCACTACGAGATGAGACCAGTGTCCATTACTGCAACTGATAAAATAATCGGAAAAGAGAAAAATACTCATTCAATCTGCGTAAGTAGGCAATCACGTTTAAGGGCAATAGGCAGTTATGTGCATTGATTACAATTAAAACTAATAGCTTTAGTTGTTTTACCTACACTCGAGTCACCGAACGGAGGATATATTGTTCAATATAGACACGCTAATGTTTCCTGCAAATATCCCAAATACTTACTTTAGCCTTACAAGTACCTAGCAATACCATCGGTCTTCATAAGACCTGTAGAAGAATCTATCGATCAATTAAATACCTTTCCAACGTACTGATGAATCCCGATATAGACGTATCTAGACTTCAGTAAGTAATTTATCATATACGAGTACATTAAATTAGTGTACAAACTGTAGACATCTACTTAACAGTAAATGATATATTTTGGGTCATGGCAACACAATCAGAATTTTAAATTAAGAATAAAAACAAACTAGGACAGTAAAAAAAAACAAATTGTACCATTCATTATTAACAAACGACACTTCACTGTGATGGTCTATTGCTATTGTATTTTCCGTTGATTGTATCAGAGAATTTGCAATTAGCATACGTATCGGCACGGCTTGCGCATGCACATGCAATTGTGTGCCGAAGCTAATGGGTGCAGGCGTATTGGTCGATAAAGTGCTTTAGAAAGGATTCGTCACGCTACAATTACGTACATCAATAGCGTATTGCGAACGCTGATGATAGCAACACTTATAGGGCTTTTTCTATTCGTTTTACGATTTTAAAGAAAATAGGTGCAAAAGTCAAGCCATATCTACTGTTGCAAAAACCGGAATGTTATTCGTATGTTAATCGAATTGAAAGCTGCATTGATTGAAATTTAAATATGATAGTAACGTGAATTGAAATTTCTGTTCGTTCGTTTTTAAATTCACGTACATTGCTCCAGTGAAAATGAAAGCCTTTAAGAAATGATTCTGTGAAACTAAAAAAGAAATAATATGAAAAGCTCGCCTCGTATTGTAAAGCAATAAATGTATCTTTTATTTGCTGTAAGCGGTATTCCATTTAAGCGTGAAGACGTCAGCGTGACATAGGTTTTTTTGTGGACTCTAATGTTTAACTTTGGTCCAACATGGTCGGTCAGACACTGACATGAACATGGTTTCATGAACAATTACGTCATCGAACGAATTGATTCTTTGTTATTGGGAATGTCTCAACGTTTTGCAAAAGGCATCATCATGATTCCATAAGGTAATCTCATTTTAAATAAGCTGTTCATAAGTAGGTATAGATTACCTACACGTATAAGGAGGATTAATTAGGACAACCTTCTGATTGTTATAATAACATTTTTAATTTATTATACACAAAGTTTATACAAGATCTCTAATAGATGTAATAATAATATTTCGCTTCTCAAATTCTTAAAGTAAGTCCTTTAGGTATATATTCAATAATCTATTCCCGATTTTGTGTTATAGAAATATTAATATTTTCCAAGTGCTGTTTTCTTAAACAAAGCATGACATGAGTGAGCAAGTCCGTGGCTTATTGTATTGTATTTCCCTGTGTAAGAATGATACTAATGTTATTGTATGAGGAAGTAATACAATAGTGCGGTGAGTATAACTATCATGATATGCTGTATAGTAATAATATAAGAACGCCCGATAATATCTTGATGGCGTCTAGTGTTGTTAAGTGTTACTTAAAGCCTGATAACTTTTAAAGTTACATATCAGCATATTTAACGAGAGATATCTCTATATAGCATAATATGTAAAACAAAGCCGGTTCTCCCTGTCTTTACGCTTAGATCTTTACAATGAAGCTACGGATTTTAATGTGGTTTGTATTGTTAAATAGACTGATTCAAGAGGAAGGCTCACATGCGAAATAACTGTTTCAGATGGGCAGACTGAGTTACCATATTAATCTTTCACGGCCGCACCGCTTGGCCGATTGTAATGAAATGTGGTAATTAATGAAGTTTGAAACGTTTGTAATAAAGTTTGAAGACTTTGAAGCTAGGGTCTGAATATAGAATTTTTTTTATCCCGATATTGTTACGGGTTTTAAATTTGCGCGGGTTACACCATGAACTACAGTTAGTACGTTATATAAATATAATAATTATTGTAACTTTTAAATATTCCCGTATCTAACGAGAAGTGAAAACGCTCCCTAGAGAAAGCTGTAAAGTTTCGTGTTAATAAGTTTTTAATGAAAAATAAATATTTCTCTAAATCTGTTGCCAAATATAGGCATCAGACCGTCGCACGGATGCCGAGTCTTACTTTGTCATTCGTTGTCAAATATTAACCTTGCATAAATTAACAAATACCATTTCCAATGATACCTACAAGAGTAACTTATGTGACAAGAGGACCTATTGACATTAAACAAAATTATAATTAAAACGAAATAGTAATCCAGCATAAGGCATACATTAATTACAAGTAAGAAATACGACTCAATGGAATGTTTACAATATTTCGCGGGCTTATTACAAATAATAATATAATAAAAACAGAAGTGCTTAGAAAGAAACGTTGGGTATGAAAATGTATCATTATTATTCGTAGAGCAGCCACTTCGTAATGTGTATTTTAATATTAATTCGATATTGTTATAACAGCTGTTAAAATAATTGTTATATATAGAGTAACAAGGTTTTTTCATATCGTAATACTTTTATTACGTAGTTAACGAATTGCCTTGATGTTCGCTTTAGTTTGGTATATTTACTGATTTTTGTATATGAATTGTTTCTGTTATATTGAGTTAGGGTTAATTTTTGATATAAATTGATTTTAATTTACATCAAAGTAGAAAGGTCACTGCTTCATTACTGTTAAACAGCAGGATCACTTGCCGAAATGAAAGGTGTGGTCGTAAGCAGCAATACTAAGACAGAAGCTAGAACACGTAACGCTTCAAATTAGTATTGGCAGATAACAATTCCTCTGTAACTCATATTATATGTTATTTCACTAATTTCTTAGGTCGGGTACGCGATTTTATGTATAAAATGTACATACCGTTTATATATAAACTTCTGCAATCATACTTACTAATCGCATATAATGTTCCGTCTTACCCAAGGTTGAATGTGAAAATTAGTTACAAAATACAAATTATTGTTTACAATAGATTATGTATGTATGTAACACTTTCAATCTTTTAATATTCGAAAGCAGTAACAATCGGAATAGCCATGTTAAGGAATTCACATCAGATTCTCCTTGGATAAATGTAGAGTTTGAAACTAACGTGCATTCAGAGTTTCTGAGATGTAAAAGTCGGCTTGCGTGTTGCAATTTATATTGAACGCGTTACCTCTCGACGTATTACTGTTAAAACGTCGAATCAGCAATGCTTGGTGCGCAGTAGGGCCTTGCTTGTTGACTGGGCCGTCAGGCGGACGTATATCTTGTTATTAAGTCCGCGCCCACGTTTAGTTATGTAGGCCACTAAACACTTTTCAGATTTAATTAAAGGGGCGAGCAAGTACTTAGGATAGACAACTCAACAGATGGCAAAAAACATAATGACAAATATAATGCAACAGAATTAATTACTAATTGCATTTTAATGGTGTCACTGCAAGGGGTGTTCGTATTTAATGCTCACGGTGCCTCTCATAAATTCACTTAACAAGTGTTGAACTGTAGATAATGTAGATGCAGTCGTGGCATACAGCTAACTTCTCCTTTTGAATGATAGTGAAACTTTCTCTTATTTTGTAAAAAAAATGATAACTGCACGAAGTTCAACTCGTCATTATTGTCGCTTCAGTCATTTCGGTCCTGGCTTACACGGTATCACTTGTATAGCAATTGATTTAGATAGTGTCATTGAAATCATTTACTAACTAACCTACATGGCTAATTAATTACTCTGATACTGACAATAAATTAAACGCCGATTGTAGCGTGAATACATTTTGTTAGCCCAATATGCTACGTAGGAAAAATTAAAAAAGTGTGTATTTTATTATAGGTAGAAAATAAAAATAACAGGGTGAAAAAAAATCACATTACCAATGTCATTAACTCGTTAGCAAAGAACATTGCTTCTTTGAAGGCTGCGTAGTAACACTGATGATTCCATTACATACTCGTATGTATATAACGTTACATAGTTTTCATGTTGCTGTTTGTTATCTGATTATTTGTTATTATTATATTATACTCCTTATTTCTCTGTACTGTATGTACATACACACGCTCGCCATAGCCGTATTGTTCAAGCTTCAGGTGTCTGTTGTACAAAATGAACATTCATTTGTGCGCTTCACATAGTTGATATTAAATATCCAATAATTATCTTACCTGCTTGAAGTCATTAAGCATTACGTTGTGTTAAATGATTCTAAGGTGTAAACAGGCAAAACATTAATTCACGTGTACAATCATAAATATTTATTTGTTCATGCGTCCTTGGTTGTATCATAACCATAAGATGTCCTCACAACATCAATAATATTTATACAACAATTTGTCTTTTCTGAGTCCTGAGGCTTTTATTAAAATATTCATAATTTCAATTTGAATTATATAATATTAAATTTTAATCATATTTTTGTTGACAACAAAGCTGGCGATACCTTGATATGTTTTTTGTCATTTTTACTTAAAATGAAGTTTTTATTGCTTACAGGATGAGACCGGCCGACTTATGAGAAGAAATATCGTGCGATATGCCATACTGGCATACGTGATTACGCTCCAGAGGGTTTCGTTGAGGGTGAAAAGGCGGTTCCCAACGTGGCAGCATGTGGTCGATTCTGGTACGTGCGCAACATATTATGTATTATATGACAGGCAGTTGACAATTACACGGTCAATTCTTCTGGTCAGTTGCACTGTCATCCTTGCGAAAAGAATTTCAAAACGAAATTTTGTTTTGCTGCTCATCTCCGATCTCATACAACTAGCCATTTTCACCATTGACGGGTGGGTCAAGGAGGACATCATATGACAGTGCATCTGTATTTAACCAAAGCCTAATACAGACTATTTTCTTTCCAGGTCTTATGCTTGAAAGCGAACGTAAAGTGTTCGAAAAGATGGACGGCAAGAGTCCCATGTCGAAATACTGGATGCCGTTGGTGTGGGCGACGAACATCATCAACCGAGCCCGCAAAGAAGGCCTCATCACGAGTGATCATATCGTTCAGACTCTTCTTGTCGAATTGTCCGATATAAGAAGACGACTGGGAGCACTTATTGGTTACGACACAGTGTGCGTACCACTGGTGTATACACAGGTATTTATACCATAGTTATTACATAGATCATAGTAGATTGATTCATATACAAATGCAAATGGCAAAATTCTAATTTATTTAAGTCAATCTACCTTGGTAACACTAGGTTTTCAAGATTTGGCAATTCGTAAGTTACTACTTAATTGAGTCGGAGCGTTTTGAGCTGAAACGGCTTCAAAATGGCATAGGTACTAACAACTGGGTAAAACTGGCTGATGAATCAAGTCGAATGCTACTACGACATAGTATGCGTACGTGATGGTTATTTGATAGCTGCTAGCGACAAAGCTAGCTCTTTACGGAGATAACATTTAATCTGTGCAATTATAGAGCGATGCGGGCGGAGAATCACGCTCGCGCCCATTCTATACGTGAGTTTTGTGAGGTGACAGACAATCAATTCTAAACAGCATTAAACAAAGCAAGTGCAGATAGTAAATTAAATACCGGAAATAAATTATAACCTGGCTCAATAATTCTCGGAACAGTATTGTGTCAATACGTTTTCGGTACATCAATTTCGACCAATCACTTAACGACCATCTAATTAACAGTCCGCTATCTGCTGCATTGGATCGTCACCTTGCTTGTAATTTAATTCAGAGTATTGAACTCCAATATATAGGTACAACGCACATGCTTCAAATATTCGAACTGAATATTTTCATGAATTAACTAAGATTAAAGTGTGCTGTTTCATTATTACAGTAACGTATAATATGTCGTTCAATGCGCATTGCATTGAACACACACATAAACACGTTTGTGTGCAACCATATGCGAAAAAAATACTATGATTTTTACCTTTGAAATTGAGTTTACATTCGAATGGTAAAAAAACAATTTATGTACCAAATTTAAGCATCAGTTCGTAATTCTTATTAGTTTCTTAGAGTATATGATGCGTGTCCGTTTTCTCTAATCATCATTTGCATTTAGTTTCTATCAACATGAACCCGCCGTTGGGGATCTGGCGTGATGGTTATGTATGAAAAATGAACGAACCACATTTCAGGTGGTGACGCTGGCGCTCTACACATACTTCGTGGCCGCGCTCATGGGCCGCCAGCTCGTCCCGCCCGCTCCGGGGAGCACCTCCAAATATGAACCCGATGTTTACTTCCCCCTGTTCACAGCTTTGCAGGTACTTGGGAATTTTCGCAACAGAATTCAATCGCCCGATAGCTCTTCTATCCTAATATTTTAAAGGGGTAAAATTTGTTTGTTTGGTTGTATTGAGTAGGCTTAAAAATTACTGGACCGATTTTAAAAATTCTTTCACCATTCGAAAGCTACGTTATCCACGAGCAACATAGACTATATTAAATACTAGCTTTTGTCCGCGGCTTCGCACGCGTTGCAATACAGAATTTTTTAAAGTCAATAAGAAAAAATGTAATACATATATGAATTTAGATATTCCAAAGATAGTAGGAAATTTTCACGGTGTAGGGAAAGGGGGAATTGTTTTACTCCGAATGAAACGCGCGCGAAGCCGCGAGCAAAAGCTAGTGTGTTATAAATAAGACTGGACAGATGCATATTTTAAGGGTACAATAGTGATGATACGGGAGAATTTCCGACACGGCTATCTGATTCAAAATTAGACAATAAACGTTTGTGATAAACATATTCAATGAATGTGATCAGTACACATTTTTTTGTTCCGGGTGAGAATCGAAACGACTACCGATTTAGCAGTCAGGGTCTCTAACCGCATAACCAAAAGTCACATTTTTAATTTCATCGTACGCCTAAGTCTATAATGACAGAAATGTTTACATATTAATGTCACATAAGCTAGTCATTGTTACTATAGTATTTGCGACTTGTCTCTCAGAGCGAGGGCTACCAGCGACCAGCCACAAAGGCGATATGTGTTCATGACGTCATTGAGGGAACAGAGGATGGTTTACAAAGTCCATCGCAACAATGGACTTTGTACTGCGCCTGTTATTCCAACATTACATATCTACGTACGGATACAAACTATTCTAAACACATTTCCAAGCAAACGATGAATCCTTACTTTGCTATTTTTTATGTACTCTAACTTCTTGTTTTCCCTTAAATCTAGGTCACGGGGGACCCGAACGTAATTGTAATCCGGTTTGCTACCAGCTATAACGAATTTAGGATGTTCGTGTTGCTTTAACGTAAATATACTAGCCAATATTTTGTGTATCTATTTTCAGTTTTGCTTTTACGTCGGGTGGCTTAAAGTGGCGGAAGTACTCATAAATCCTTTCGGCGAAGACGACGACGATATTGAGCTGAACTGGCTTATAGACCGGCACATCAAGGTAAATCGTATGTACACGAGAAACACGTTCGTTTGACCTTTCGCTCCGATCTAAATGACAATAATTGTTGGTTATCGATACGATAAAAAAAATAATCATACGCGCAATCGTTGTACGGTATTATAACCAGCAATTTTCCGCGATCACTCGCAATAAAACAATCAATGAATTACGAGATAATCTTGTGATAATGGGTAGTTTCTGTTTTCAAATGATTATGTAATATATAGATCGTAACACAGCGTTCTGAACTGTAAATAATCATTGTATTATTATCGAGTACGTGTAATATGTATGCTATTGCAGGCCGCCTATATGATAGTAGACGAAATGCACGAAGAGCATCCGGAATTGCTGAAGGACCAGTACTGGGAGGAAGTTGTGCCAAAGGATTTGCCATATACCGTGGCCTCGGAGCATTACAGACGCCACGAGCCACCGTGTTCAGCCGACCATTATAAAGTGAAGGCCGAAGACGCGGTGTACGCAAACGTCCAAACTCCCAGGAAAAGTAACGACGAAACTTACGCAGATTACGTAAGAATTTATTTTAATCGATTTTTTTTACTATAGCGAAAATTACATTTAAACTTTTATCTCTTAACTTCATTATGATATGCCAGTACTCGACACTTCGTTTATCGCGCTCATTTCTGCCACGAACCTGCTTGTCTGCCGCTGCCTTTTTGTTAGCCTATGCAATAAAAAAAGAGGACGGGAAATTGGCAAAACCTCTAATCCTCCTGTCTTCTAAAGTGTTACTCAATGCTTGCGTGCGTATTTGTGTAACGAAATTCACTCAATCCACATCTCTAAAGACGAGAATCAAATTTCTCGCAAAATCCAGCTTGCGATTAATACTTTGCCTATAGTGTTAAAATTGTACAAAAGATGTTGCTTCTAGAAAATTGGAGCAAATAATGAAATTGTGTAAATAATTTTAGGAAAGTGTAGATACACCTTTAGTGGAACGACGTAAAAATTGGTTTCAAAGACAAATTTCGAGGATGGGTTCAGTGCGGTCCGCGTCCACTGCGTATTCTTCGGGCGGGCTGTTCGGGAGGAACCGGCACAACTCCGTGGTGTACTCAAGCCCCGAGGCCGGCCAGCCCGCGGCGCCGCCCCCGCCTCACCACAAGATGTCGCTTTACGAAAGGCTGGTGGGACGTAAATCCGGTAGAGGACAGCATCGACAAAACTCCAGACATGGTTTGTAGTGCACCTATTTCATTCTAAGTCATACTGCCCAAAAAGGTGGGAAACTAGGAAAATGTCTCTAACTAAGAAAAAATGCATATTTTTGTGAGATTATTAACATAGAAACGACGGTACAAATAGTCAGTTTTAAAATCATCATGATAAAAAAAAAATAATAATATTAATAATTCGCAATGTTAATAAAAAAATTGCTCATAGTTTAACTTAAAATAAGCTAAGCAATATATTAAACTAATAACTTTCAGGTGGTCAAAAGAGCAATGGTTCAGCAGTTCCTACAACACTACGCAACAGACCTCGCATACCCACGCCAGACGTGACTAAAGAGGTGATAGACCGGGAGAATCGTATCGCTATGGGCATGCAAAACATGGGAGTGATTATGGCACACCAGGGCTACCAGAACGAAGTCCCCGTACTGGGGGCTCTGGTGCTGTCGCCGATTCAAGAGTTGGACAGTGGATCGGTAAATAATACGCTACACGCCGGTCAACCGGGCACGACAGCGCTCGCACAAGCCGTGCTGTCGCCCAGCTTAACGTCGGGCATAACGCCGATGTTGACCGCTGCGCCCGTAGTATCACCGGCTACTCTATCCTCGATCGGAGTGTCGCAGCTCACTCTGGTGAACGGTTCGACGCCTTCGACCCCTCGGACGGATCGGGGCTTCTCAACTCCACCGGTCTCGAGAGCCACCATAACCGAGCTACCCTCGGACCGAGACAGCGAACACAGCGGCACTGGCACTCCGTCCGACTTTACGCGGAAACCCAACGGATCAAAACGAGGAGAGGTGTACGTATGAGCTATATGTGATTGACAAGAGACTCGAAGGTGTGACCTCCCATAGCCTGTTTTAATACCGAGTAATCAATATTTAATATTATTAAATTTGAGGTATGTAATTCAGAATAAACTTTAGAAATACTGCTGGCTGAAAGAATTCGTTTAAAGACGAAAACATTTCAATATAGTATTCAATTTACGCGTATCTAATGTACAATCCTAGATTAAACCAAATTGAAAAAGATACAAAGTGTCTTTATATTGCTTAGGAAGGGGAATGTTTTACCTACTGAACACTGTTAATAAAAAACTTGTTTGTATATAGAAATAAGATGTCACTCAATTTTGTAACGCAATTTAGAAAAATAGACGCGCCATATTCTTGTAGTAGTCAAATTGCTTGAAGTATTCAAATTACCTCCCTGTTAATAAAAATATATAAGACTAATATGTATACTATTATTAGAACCAGAAGTGGGCAATATAAAAAAAAATGCAAATGTTAAGTAATAATTGAATGTAAAACAAACTATACTTTTATTTTACATACATAGTAATAAATTACAGCCGAGTAATCTAAATAACACATACTTCTATTTATCTGAATAAATCTTACGAATTAGTAACTTTTATACAAAAGATCACATAAGATAAACTGATTTATAAATAATAATTAAAGAGAACAAAATACATTAATACAAATCAAAGCAAGACCAGCGCCATGTTTGAAAAGCGCGGGAGAAGATAAATATGGCGGACTCGTTTTGTGTTGTCAGTGTTATTGACTGGAGATGCAAGACATTCCTAATTCTATTATAATATGCATGTAGTAACTATATCTAGACAATTCTATCTACCCACATTCTTTCAATAATAGTATTCTGAAATATATGCACATACATACATATATGTATATGCATATACTCATTCTCTGTTTATTGTGTACATAGTTTTTTCACGGCATGGCATTTAGCTTTATGCCATGAAAAGGATGCGATTATTTAACTTGCATCAATGGCAACGCCGTTTTTTGGCTGTGCAGTCTTTTTCTATTTAAAATGTTTACTCATAATTAATTTATATATATAATATTTTAATGATTTAAAAAGAAAACGAAAAAATTGATCCTACATATCGATTAAAAATGTTCATAATCGATATGTCACGTTCGTGCAATCCCTAATTACTTCTATCAAAAAGCGGTGATTTGTCTGTTTACTTTTTGTATCAAAGATGTGTTAATTTTGTTTGTATAAAATCGATATTTTAGGAACTTTATGGATTGGATGTGTTCATTGTCATTACCGCAAAGTATTTTATGTTTGATACATTTCTTTCTATAAATTATGGTTTAGATTGTAAGGTACAAAATAAATATAATTTTTTTTGTCAACCCTTGAAAATGTATTGTATTAGAGGAAGACATGTTGGGCATGTTACTGAACCATGATCCTCACAAAGCATTAGAAGCTGTTCAGGATACA
The DNA here is from genome assembly GCA_018244895.1 of Myscelus amystis hages. Taxonomy (NCBI): domain Eukaryota; kingdom Metazoa; phylum Arthropoda; class Insecta; order Lepidoptera; family Hesperiidae; genus Myscelus; species Myscelus amystis. The sequence continues at coordinate 1,748 of DWQT01002376.1, read as the reverse complement.
AACGAGAGCCACCCCTTTGAAAGATACAAAAGAAAGTGGCTGTAACAGCTTTCAGTACAATCTTCGACTTCCTTTGAGTACAAAAATCTTATAAGTAGAAAAAATAATAGTAAAACAGCTACGACTGCAGGCGATGACAAGCGTCGACTAGAATAAAAAAATGAACGCCACGAACGAGACTATGCACTTTTACTTTTTTGGTTTAATCTATGATTACATTGAAAATGTTTGTTTATTTAAAATTGCGCGTGACATCAAACATAATTCAGCATGTATTCCTAAGTGAGAATATATGTAGTCATATTGTTGATTGTACGGTTCATTGGTTACATGAGATAATGAAATATTACTTGTATAATTGTTAATAAGTTACTGCGCCAAAAGGCTATGATCGCGAAACCCTTTCGTAATTATGTTACCATTAGGGATTATATCACGTTTTACTTCAACCCAGCGATGGTCTGATCGCTTAACAAAATGTATATTGCGCAAGGAATCGGTCGCCCATTGAAAATAGTGGCTCTCTCTAAATCTTGCCGAAATAGTTTAGCGAGTGGACAACAGGTTTACGTAATATCGACGTACGTTGCATTTTGCTGGCCACGACACCAATAAAATTGTATCTAACAGTGAAAAACCGCAATCATAGACACATTAAGATGCTATGAGATACGGGTTATTAATTAGGACGTAACATTATATCGCATTGTACACTTGCCCTTCAAAAATTCAGGGCTAAAATTTTTGTATTTCTTTATCAAGTAACCCCATTTCGTCCAAGATTCACATTTCATCAGGCATGGTTAACGAATTCAAGCACATGAAACACAAACGCTATTGCAAATATAGTAAGTAGGTACCTATGTTGTTTAATGCAAGGGAATATAGTTTTCCTTAATATTAATATCATAGATCATTTATGTTACCTCATAAAAAATAATTCACAAATGCGAGTAAAGTATTTAATGTATTACGATAAATATAATTAATTGAATACTTACATCAACTAGGTAGGTACTTTAACAGAGTGCTTCGATAGACTAATATCCTCAATTATTCGCAATTGTTTATTGTGTTTGTTAACAATACAAACATACATTCCATTCAATATTTACAAATTTGTATTATTTGCCATGATTTTTTGATTGAAAAAAACACAAGTGGTGCTTAGAAATGTGATTGATATTTTTTTACGAATCTCTATATTTTAAAACCGTGTTTTATCGAATTTAAATGGAAAATGTTTTTATTGCTGTAGTCGATTATGTGTACTATTTTATTTACTAGATTACATAGACGCACAAACAGGGATTGAATTGTATAACTTTCTATAAAGTAGTTGAATGAATTACTTCTTTTATTTTATCCCTCTTGCACTGATCTCAGCGTTTTTTCTGCTGGAGACATGAATACTCTGAATATATCAGTAAGATAGTAAACCTCTAATAATCTAATAACCTGTAATACGCTAACAGAAGACTTGATTTCTCAAAATTTAAATTTGTTTTAATCGGCAATTCATTACAATTAAATAGTACATATTATCATACGTGCTAAGTAATTTGCAATTTTTTCCCTAATTTATTTGCTGTAAAATAAACCATATTAATTCATGATTTTACTCTGTACTGTATCTCTGGAAATCTCGTCACAGCGGTTTTGAGTTGTAACGTTGTAAAGGCCGGTTCAGACTACGACACTATACACCGTACACTCAGTGTATACATCGAATGTCTCTGTGTGAACAC
>DWQT01002375.1:0-14291 GCA_018244895.1 Myscelus amystis hages | reverse complement strand
CATTTCTTAGTTACAATAAAATCTTTCAAATGATGATTTTTTCAATCACAGTACATAGTTCGCATCTAAACAAAACATGAAACGCGTAGGTTGATTCAATCAGGCGGGATTTGTACGTAAGCCGGCGAAAGGATATTCGTGGATAGCTCTAGTTAAGTTGCCCCTGTATTTTTGTAAGACGTACAGGGATAAAGATTAATAAGGCCGCCGGAACCCTAAAATCATGGTCGACTGATCGGATCGAACGAGCCTTCACGGGCCGTTTATTTTCTCTCGTTATTCTGAAATCTTTTTGCCTTTCTATTATGAAGAACCACCGCTCATAACTGAACCTTTATGGGGAGTAAGGCACAACGCATATTGGAATCGTTTGGGTGTTTCCGCCTGCCAACGCCATCTTTAAAACAGGTGAAGTTGAGATGTGTGTACTCGTGCAGGGGTACTATCTCGCTCACGTGTTTTCCAATTTGGATAAACAGTAAATTTGAAGCGAAGGTCTTTGGGGCACTGGATGTAAAGCCATGCATGGAAATTACCCCTTTTTGGGGAACATTGGGATGTTATTTGGTCATTTTCGCGTGAAAATTCTTGTATATTGGGCTGTCATAATTGAGCAGAATTTGGATTCATTTCATCTCACATGAACTTAAACGCTATTGAGTCCAAAACGGCTGGTGGAGCCATTTACATAATATGTATTTCATAGCTTCGAATGAATTAAGCAAAATTTCTTTTGTCGCCAATTTTTTTTTATTTCACGTAATTGATCGAAGTTACCATTTCAATGGTTACCAATCAACAATTAATGTGCGATAAGCCTTATAGAGCCTTGGTCAGAGATAATATGCCTCTGGGTGGTGCTTAGCCGTTACTTTAGTAGGCTGTTTGTGGGCTGCTTTGGCCAATCGACAAAATTGCAGGGATTAGATAGTTTTAGTTTGCAGGATTTTTTGCTATAATGAGGATAATTATTATAAATATGAAAGTGACAGCCATTTGTGTATACCATCGTATTTATGTGCTTTTGGAAATTTTGGACCTGTTATTTATTTATTTTGCAAGAAAATCAAGAATTACGTTTAGAAGACTTAAAATAAAACGTCTTTACATCGTATAAAATTACCATCGGATTTTTGTATTGGTTATATCTGAATAACCAAAGCAGTACCATCAAGGCAAGTGCAAGATTTTTTTAAGCCACAATGATAGATGACGCTGGATATGCAATTGATTTAACAAAATGTATTTTAAAGACACGCAAATATATTTCATTCAAAACGTAGACGTTACCTTATGATACTGTTTACCATTCGGGCATTTTACACGCATTTACGTATTTCTCTTCAGAGAGACATAATTATGTTCATAGAAATGTTTATTCCCGATATTTCAATTTCATGTTCCAAATACGTGCGTGAAAATTTTTCGCTTACGAGTTTTGGGAGATCCGATATATGGTATATTTACCCTTTGATTTGATCACTGGTCACAGTAAACCCTTAAACATTACGAGTATGTTTCGTTTAAAAACCGTAATAGGATATTTTCAAAATATTCTTGGTTTTATAATCTATTGACATTAAAGTTTTGTTTCTAAAAATGTGATTGGTTTTCGCTTTATATACGATTTTGTAAGGGCAATATTATATTTCATGAAAACACATTTACAAAAAATATTTTTTTACCTACGAAAAATTAAATTGCAAACTTCAGTAAATGTTTGTCCCTGCCAGGGCGATATCTAGTTTTAAAAGTGGTGAAATCACAAGGGAAAGTTTTGGACCAGTCCCGACGGTATTAGTTATAAAATTCCGGTTATCGGTGTTAACCAAAGTCCCCGCAGTTGGACGCAAAAGTTAAAATTAAAATTTGTCTCGACAAATTTGCATTAATGGCTTGCGATTACAACATTTGAACATACGATTACATAATATTTGTTTGTTCAATTTGTTTCAGTACATAAGCATTATGTGCTTACTTGTTGTGAATATCAGTTGGGATCACGAATTTCTGTTGCTTTTAATTATTAAAAAATTAATGAATTGAAATCATTAACAAATCGATATTTATAAGAACTAATCCCACATTACAGACATAACAAAACAGAGCATATTTTTTTAATTTCACTAAAACAAAAGCACATTTTTCTTTCTTTTTAAAATAACTTTCTTTTTCCGATCCACATATATGGACACATGACTGCATTCACTATACTAGTGGTTAGTTTTATTTCTTTTTTGATAACGCCCAATGGAGTAAGTTGTATGCGAAGTTCGTGTGACTGACCCTGCAAACAATATGAATATTCTATTAACTCAGTTCAAGTAACAATGATACCTTGTCATGGATTTATAAATAAGTTCCGCACTATGAGCGGGAGTAAACGTTTTAATTAATCATATCTAGCAGGTGATCGAACTCACCACCTTTGGACGCAGACCGATGACTGTGATGAGTTATGAGTTATGTCCATAACGAATTGTCAAATATTCGAGTAGGATCTCGAAACGTGATTTTATCCGTTTTTCTTTACGAGATATTATAGAGCTTACGCGAGACATCCCGAATAGATAAGAGGTTTTAAGGTCTCGATGTTTTCGGTTACAGATCTCGGTACATGTTTTGAGTACGAATTTGGTTTCATAAATTTGGAGATAATTACTTCCTGCATCTACACTATAGAAAATTGATTAACAGGTTGGATGGAAAAATTGTATTCGTTGCCCTGAAGGTATGTTTCAAATAGAATTTAATGTATGTATGTCAGACAACAGACATTATGTCGTAGGACCACATATGAAGTAATTGTTGGATATTATTATTATTACTATTATTTTGCTATGTTTTTATATTTGTATTTCAGTATTTGCTATACCGAGCGCAGAACAAAAGTCATCTTCATTCGTGTAACAGTTGAAGCGACAAATTTGGAAAATTCTGTCTCCGAAAATATATGTTTAGCGGCAGACTACATTTCTGGGAATCAGAAAAAACATTTCTGCTTCGCTTTTATTATGGGTTGGCTTAGCCTTTACATTGTTTCCTCACTATACTCGTACCTTTACTCGATTGTGTGAATAGAATGATATGTAAAATTTTTCACTCCAAAACCAATGACCCGTAACGTATTGTTTTACTTTATATTTGGGTTATATACGAGGGTTGTATGACTTTCGATTTCGCTGTAAATGAAACAGAAATTTTATTTTTTATTATAAGAGAAAAATATCACGATCACCAATCAATCAATGATTTCATTCTTGGTTTTGATTAGCTTTCTACCTCCCTAATTTAGTTATATTCAGACAGAGTATATAATGTAATTACGCTATTATATTTTTGTAAGTACCTACATCCCACCGTTAATTTGTTTCAAAATGTAAAAGAAAAAACTAAAACTTTTAAAATAAAAAAAATATTTAATTGTAATCACAGCGATTTACAGGAGAATAATAATTAAAATAAATCTTGAATAAAGATGATAAATAAAGACAAAGACAAAAAAAGATAAATAAAGACAAAAGACAAGTTAAGTTGAAATCTTCATTCACTTATTTTACGGTTCAGTAGTAACGTAGGCTCATCTGTTAGATGTATTGAACTTCCAATATCTCTCCTAAATACCAATTACTCGTAATGAACCAGACAAAAAATAGTTTGTTAGTTACTGCGTTAAGTTTTTCTGCAGGATATCTGTTCTGTGGCGTGAACCATAATTCTCAATTACGAAAGCGGAATCCATCTTCGCATAGCGCGCTCGTCTGGAGCAGTCACTCAATTTTATGAATCGAGGTTTTGCGTGCTCAATGTTTGACGTAACGAGCCCCTTAACCGAATATTATGACAAACTCGACCCTCCGGAGGTAACTGTGCATAAAAATGAGAGAAATCCATATTAATGCGGAAAAATGAAAATGCGTCCATCATTCCACTTTTTTGGACTTCTCCAGGACACAACCACTGACCTACATAGTTTGGGGGAGTTGGAGAAAGGGGTTCTTCCGTTTTGAAGTGAATTTATTTACGGTAGTAATACTATGCCGCGTCAATTTATCTACCTTTAATTGGAATGGCCGTCTTATTGACATGTTTTAACATGTTCCAGGATAATTGACCAGCATTGAACATTTCCTTCATGATCAGGTATGATATATCACGGATACATACATTTTACTCGGTAATCGTGTAAGTTAATGATTAAAGTTCTTGATCTATGGAATATAATATGTGTACTGAGATGTACCCACATTACGAGCCCTTTAAGACATCTCCTATATGAAATCATAGCTTACAAACTGGAGTACAAATTATGCATTTACAATCTAACTAGCTGTTACCCGCGGCGTCGCCCGCGTGGTTACAAACATGCAAAATATATAAAAATCATCCCATGGCATCCCAAAGGAACATTTTTTCGGGATAAAAACTATACGATGTATTAATCCAAGTTACCCTCTATGTGTGTGCCAAATTTCATAGAAATCCGTTCAGCAGTTTTTGCGTGAAAGAGTAACAAACAAACATACAAACTTTCGCATTTATAGTATTAGTAGGATAATTACTGTTTAAGCAGCGGCAAACCTAAATACAACGATCTGAGTCCATGAATGAGCGATGTATATTTTAAACAACTAAGCTTAATAACCGCTTTAATCTCTGGCTTTAAAGCTTGGCCAGTTACAAAGGGAGATTGGAAAAGTTTTTTCTTCTGCGAGTCCAATTAAACTTGGAATGTATTTCTTGTGGCGGAGTGGATCTTGCGGACAGGAAACATACGAGTGCGTTTGTTCCACATTTGCGGTCTCATATTGATTTGGTCGGGTCAATGAACAATTATTGCATTTTTTACCAATCTATTTTTGAGTGTTCCACATTTGAACGTGGGCCTCTCATAATGAGAAGGTGTCAAGGTCATATCGACTAGATGAATATTTCATGCAAACATGAAGAAAATATAGATGAAGCACGTCAGGTTTGTAAGGACAAAAATATTTGGTACTTGGTGCATTATGCCTACCCCGTTCCGGACGGTACGTGATGGTATAATAAGAAATAAAATAAAAAGGCCTTTTTTTATGATTTACCTCTATAACCTATAGAATTTGCTAGTGCTTCCTAAAAACTCACATTGAATTACGATTATAAAATTTGCTTCCCTTGTTCTTATTTTTACAATCTCATATACTTAATAATATGATCTATGGTATTTATTCTACGATCTATCATTTACCAACCTTGCTGCAAAAGTAGCGGGTGTCTGCTTTTAAATATCACTATTAAGTTGTTGTTTTAAAGTTTTGCAACACAATAAACATGTAATATATTTGTTTGCGGACTAAGCAATGTTATTTACATCGAACTGAACGCCTTTTAGTGAAATGAGTGAAATAATTAGCTAGTTAACCGTAGTGCTTCTATAAATCGCCGAGCCGTTAAGTTGCTACAAATGCAGCGTTTGGCTTCCGGCCAGATCGGAGACTACTTGCGTATCGATTTAAATGGTAACATACTCTTAATGACTCGAATTTTACCCAAAACGATGTATTTCATTGAAATTTTATACATACATTACGTGCTGGTATAAATGAATGAAATAATAAATGAATGAAAGAATCAATGATCGAATCTATGAAAGAATGATTGAAAGAATAAGAATAGACTGAGTATAATTTAAGCGAAGTATTGCGTATTCGATATCCACCGAAAACAAATATTCGTTCTGTATCTGGCCAAAGTATTCCGAACGAAAGCTAAACTGCGAAAGGACAAATTCGTTATAAAAAGCCTGTGAATTAATTATTCGGATAATGGCTTCGCTAATAAATATGTGAGATCTAAATGGATAGCAAGTTCTTTTGAATTTTCACAAATCCTGTCATACAGAACGCTCTTGCTCTAAATCGTAACTGCTCTAAAAAAAATACAGGCGAATTGAGTACCTTGTAAGGCGGGATATCGGAGAGACAATTAAACACCGAGTCTTGATTCAATACTGTCCGTTTATTATAACGAATATGCAATATATAGGCTTAGACTAGGAAATAAGGCAGGTTACATAGTAATAGGTCGGTTACATACTACAACCTCGTCCTTTTGGAAGTCGGTCAAAAACCATATTCTCTTGATTTGTTTTTAAATGTCGTTTTCGACTTCCCATTAAATGTGTTCTAGATGAAGTTGCGGGCGTAACGCTATTAAGAGCACTGGTTTGTCGACTTTAGTAGTATCGTTAGTGGAATTTATTTTGTTAATAGGCTGGATTACACAACGGATAGGAAATTAAAAACGAATCGATTTTAGCCGTTATCCGGAACGTTAATTGGTTTTCATCGAGCCAAAACACCTTTCGGATTTTTTGCGCCGGATATTTAGTGACGGGAAAAATTTACGCTTAAATTTTGTGGATTTTTTTTTTGTATTACTTACATTGTTTTGTAGAGTACATTTTTAGATTTGTTTTCTGTAAGAAAAGGTTGTACCTTCGTGTAGGCGGATGTGAAAAGGTTTTCTTATAAATCACTCGATTTTCTTGGTTTCTTGCAGTTTGGGTAACGTAAATATAAAAATAAAACACATTTGCAATACAGATAATACATTTAATACATTATAACATTTTGAATATAAATGAATATTATTTATAACATAATTCTAATATGTGGTTCTATAATTTTTAAGTCTAATCATTTATTTGTAGAATCATAATATAGTAAGAAGTAAAATTGATATGCATTATAATTTTAAGTCTCAAGTTTGTGGTGTAGGCAGACACACTTGAACACAAACTTGTAACTTACTTTATAAAAATTGTAACATATTATAAATGCAATTGCTGTTAATGACATTACCTATGGATTATACTAAAAACACAACTATAATATTAATGAGAGGCATAATCATAGGATCCAAACGTTTTACACATAGTAAAAAACCATCAAACATACATATTTATAAGTCATCATCAATTTCATCAATAGTTTTGTTGAACAACTTTTTGGAGAATTCTTTATTGAAGTAATCGGATATCATATTCCATAAACCAATTGTAAACCACATTAAAACAGCAAGCAAGCAAACAATACGAAGAGCTAAACCAATCATCCTAGTTTCTATATGTATACAACACAGTGTAGTATATAAACTGTATAATATATTAGAAGATGTAAGAACACTAACAAAAATCTCCCTCCTTAAAACTAAGAATACTTTCCTAATAAAAACAAAGATAATGGTTTTTGTTTTAACGAAACACTGTTTTTATAAAAACTTACAATAACAGAATATACATACTGAGTGTGTTTTATTTACAAAGTATAAGTGAATTCGTGTTGCTAAGCATTTAGAACTGCTGATAGCATTCTTTCCGTACAACTGATTCAATTAAACCCCAGAACCATTTAACGTAACTGTATGCACTTAATCTAAATGGTAACTCTTAGGTAAAGTTGTTCGAATGAACTGTTACCAAGTACTTCCTTTTAGGAACTTGAATGGTGTACTAACTTTATTGCGTACCTTGCTTCCTTTGCTATGAAATTAAAGGTGCTTAAAGTTTTCAGTCCCTACAAATGCTTCCCTTCATTCAGAAGCTTTACGTTCCAAATTTCATCATTTGTTTCGTTGTTTTCACATGAAAAATTGACAAACAGACAGATCACAAACTCTGAGATTTAAGATGCTTAGGCAAATGAAGTAACCTTAATGTAAAGTTAACCTTTACGTCCTAAATACACAGCGGGAAATAAAAATGAAATCAAGTTAAGAAATACGGTTTGGTAATAAATACCAAGGCAAATGTTTATTTAGGGCAGTATTTTAATACACTTTTCGATTCCCATTAAATGTTTTCTGATATAATATATAAACTTAGATGGAATCGCCTTAAAATATTATTGATATCTTATTATCAACAACGGTAATGAACAGGACACAATCATGAATACACTTCCAGTACAATGCACTGATGGATATCTATGCAAAAGACACAAACTATTACTTTAAAAAACTGTAGATTCTTTTTAAATCACTTTTATAACTCCGTGAAGTTAAAAAACCAGTTCTAGCAAAGTGCAGCAATACTGAATGCCTGTTTAGGTTCGTAAATTCTTATTGAAATTCCTTAAAGAATCAGTGGATAGGGTGATTTTGTTTTTAAAGTCCGTAAAAGGCATCTGAGATGATATCGAAAACAATGTGAATATGAGGGTAGACCATCGTCGTTAGAATCACAATACTGTTGGCTATGACGAATAATTTCATATTCTCCAATCCATCCGACGACCTGTGAGTAGAAAAGAACAAAGATATAAATAACATTATTGATATATAGAATCATTTGTACATAGGAACACAATCGGGATTAGGTACAAAATTATATGATAATTTTTTTATAGACAATTAATTTATTCAGACAATAAAGCTACAAAAAAAAAGGTGTTTATGCGCGGAAATATATAATAATTGCAAATTTTGCAACGTTACTAATAAGACTGTACCATGAAGTCGCGCAATAAGAATGTAGTGAGAGTCATACTTTTCCATTTTCTATTCCGCAGGGCATGAAGCATGCAGCGATACAAAACTACATTTGTATGACGTTACATAAAAGACAGAAGTATAATAATATTATACTTCTGACTTTTACATGTACTTCTGACAGGTAATATACCTGATGGAATATTACACCCATAAATGTACTTGCTCCTTTAATACTGCATTTTTCTCGGAATATTTAAATATGAGAATTTGTTGAAATATTTTCTACTACGAGAAATTGGGTGTTCGCTTATTGCGCATTCACCATAGATATCACTACATACTCGTAGTATAAAATAAAGTCGCTTTCTCTGTCCCTATGTTCCTTTGTATGCTTAAATCTTTAAAAATGCGGAACGAATTTTGATGCGGTTTTTTTAACAGATAGAGTGATTCAAGAGGATGGTTTACGTGTATAACTAGCTTTTGCCCGCGGCTTCGCACGCGTTGAAATTCAGAATTGCATGATGGCGATAAGTAGAAATTTATTGTAGAAAATGAATGTAAATATGCCTTTTATAGCAGGAAATTTTCACGGTGTAGGGTAAGGCTGAGTTTAACGCGCGCGAAGCCGCGGGCAAAAGCTAGTTAATAATATAAAATGGTTGAATGGCTGATTAATACGAATTCACAATGCATGCTATTGTTGTTGAAGAAAAGCGTAGGCTGTGGAGTAGTTTTTCAAAATAATTAATTAACACAAAGAAAAACAGACTGTTCTAATGTTGATCTGATTGGAACTTTCAGACAATCACTTTGAACCTAAATTACTTCGAGGTCTCCATAGTGTTACAACAATTGTATTTAAACATACATATGTTTCATAATTTACTTATTATGATTTTTTACACTTTCCCCATAATCACTATTACTCATATACAACTATCACTAATATGTACTATATATTATGTAGAAATCTATTCGTATTATCGACAAATATAAAAATACAAACCCATATAAAGCGATTTCCAAAGAAACAAGTGCACTAACGACCTAAATCTTGTCTTTCTAAATCGTGCCTTTATAAGAAAACATTTGGAAGCTAATTTAAAGAGGACACACTTACGAGTAGCTTTCAAATAACGGAAGTTTATTACGAAAAATATATAGCTCAGTAAAGGAACTTGACTGCGCAAAACACAGTAAAGCTAGCCATGCATGGATTTTTATGTCGATCGAAAACCTTAAAGCCCGTTCATCGTTCCGCCGATCTCGATATCATTCGGAAATCTCCTTTGGAATAAAGCCAGCTAACTCGGAGATAACGTACCTACTTAAGAAAGACGAAATAGATTTGTGCTTTTAAATCAGAATCTCGAGACAATAGAATTGTAAGAATTCGGCACTCAAAAAAAGGGTTTTCCTAAAATCACAATTTTTACAACATTGCCGAAATTATGTACATTAAATCGTGTTTTTATTGCAATGAACTATTGATGATTCCATACCTATATTTTTAATGACAACTAACTTCGCACCTTTTTTCTAATTATATCTAAATGACGCACGATGGCGAATTATCGGATCCGGTTTAAATGTAATATTTAATATTTAATTTAAAATGGTCTTTAAAATATCAATATAGTTTTATTTATACAATAAAATGATTACAGTATTTCCAACACATTAGGCTGATCACAGCAGATGTTTCGCAGTGTTTTAAAGGACGAGCTATCCAGTTTGGCAACGTCGCATCCGCAGCCATTCCGACTCTTGTATCGGGTCAGCCCAGTAATGACGTTGTAGCGTTTCGCACATAATGTTGGCGGATAATCCGTGTGATAGAGTGCAAGTGGAACACACGCCAAATTGTGTCATCTGCTTAAGGCTTCATGTTACTCTGACTACAAATGGTCATTACTGTCGAAACGGTTGACATTGCTCGGTATCATATTGCGTGTTACTGTATGTCAAATATCCATTGAAATGTCAATTATGGGTCTCTACTAGGATGTATCATTTTCTGTGTACTTGGTAGGTATCGGTGTTGTTCTCAAGTTGTTTATATCTTTTTAATACAAGAAATGTTGAGTATGCTTCAATTTTTAGATTTAACATTCCTTCGAATATATCATGAATAATATATCGAATACTTTAGAATGAAATTGTACTGGGTTGTAACACTTAAGCAATCGGAGGAGGAAGAGGATTTTCTTGAAGAACTTGGATATCTCAGAAGGGCGTTGATTGCACATTTTACAGGTGCACGATTACCGATCTAATTGTGTAATACCTGAACAATTAGATTGTTAATCGTCTCCAGTAATTGGAGTTGGAATTGTAGCCGGGATATCTAAACATCTCCCACGATAATACAACGTAATACTCCAGAGCATCTGGCAGCCGCAAACCGCGCAATCTTGGGTCGATTGTCGTACCGTGAATAGGACGCCTACGGCCATTACAGATAAAGTGGCGCTCCTTGAATCTGCAGCCGCAAGTAACGACGAACAATTTATAGTCGATTAGAAACTAATCTCAACTAAAACTAGTCTAGGTGTAGACTGAGACTAGTCATTGAACTCATTAGTGACATTTTGGAGATAATTATTGTAGTCTCACGTGACTAAGTTCTATGGATTGCATACTTATTTTAAATAAAAAATGCGAATATCGTATGGGAAGTGAAGGCTAAGACTTGGCTTCAACACCAGGAAATATGTCGACATGGAAAAGTTGAGTATCCTTTTACTCAACACCTGTCAAGTCCACTACTAACACTAAGACTAACAAAGCAATTTTAAGTCACTTAAGTCCAAGTAAAGTTTAACAAATTAAAAGAAAATTACCTGAGCCAGCTCCCAAAACCACCATTCACATCGTCAAAGGAATCAAGTTTATTTAAAGTCTTGTCTTCTTTCTTTGCTTTCGGTTCAGTTTTTAGAACTTTCTTCGATGATCCACTGTTGTGTTTGCTCTTCTTCATAATCTGTAATCATACAAGAGTCAAGTGTATATTGCAGGTATTGTGTCATTATTATTATATTAGATTAATTTACATTTTAGGAAAACTATTTTTTTCATTTGCTTACGGCCAATAAAATTACACGAACATCATTAGTACTTAGAACAAATTAATGTCTTATGGCATAAAAGTGAGTAGATTTGGGGGAGCTAGATAAAAAAAGTAAGATTGAAAAAGAGAAACATTAGTAATTTAAATTCCATGCTATGTAGTCACATATTTTTAGACATGTTTAAAATTTCGATTAATGTAATATGTATACCAATTAGCGTTAGTACCGAATAACATAACTTGGAATTAAATCCAGTACTAGCACTTGGTCGTGATATAATTTAATCTAATATTACCTCCGTGTTCGGTGAGGTTGTGTGGAACAACACGCACGTATTCTCGCCCGTCGCCCGCTCCGCTCTGCGCCTAACGAACCGCATTCAGGGAAGCCCCGCAACTGCTGATCAATAGCTATAAGATTTGCCTGACTCACCGCGTATGGTTCTTATTAAATTTGTAACGTTACATGGGTTTCTCCATATGAATTGTTCTATGGCAAAGTTACTTGGGATTCTTTAAGAATTCTCGAATTCTAGCACGATTACCATTCGGTTACAGATAAAATTAATTGTTCATCATATAAAAACAAGTTTGGCAAACTAGAATATTAGGAGAAAAGTTGAACAAATAAATAAGTACATTATAATATATCTAACCCTAATAGTAGTAGCATAAGTAGCTAATATATACAGCACTTTTAAATATTTTATATTTTAGAAGGTCATATGAATAATGACATAAATGTATGTCAATCCATCTATAATCCAATAATGGACAGCTGTTACAAATGTGTATGGGTATTACTTAATAATGTTACAAAATTTTTTTCAATTCTTTTTCACAAATTTGAAATGGATTTTTTCGTATTCTGTACTAGTGGTAAGTATAAAGTGCTTAATGTAGGTGAAAAGGAGGAAAACCTTCTGATTAAAGTCCAAATTAAAATGACTGTGGAATTGTGCGGGTACTTGACTTGAGAGAAATACGAACGTTTTTCGACACCGCGCGGCACATCCATTTAATTCTGCTTTCTTTCCGAAGAATTTCGTTTGTAATTTATTCTTTTAAATAACAAAGTCGAGACATAAACCCAGGTTCTTAACGAAGTTATTTATGTTCTTAAATTATACTCGGCGAAATTCCAGACTCGAATAAATGACTGCCCAAGATCTGGTTCGAATTGTATTAAAAATAAAATACACTCCATTATAAAAACGAAATACAATGATCACTAGCGATTATGCTCGTAGATCCTCCTTTGGGTTTGTTTGGTTAAGATTTCATTTCCACATTTTTCCTTAGAAAATTTTCTTTTTTTTTCTTCTTCTTGTTAATAGCCAAACGTTTGACGATATCCTTAGGTTGTAATTTACAACCCACGAGTGATATTGTAATGGTAATGTCAACATTCATATTAGTGTATAGTTTTTATAACACTATTGAATGTTGTATTATATTTATATTATTTTCATATATATGCCGCCTGCAATGCAATGAAACTTATTTTATGCTACATGCATATAACAGTCATGTTAGTGCATGCTAAAATAGTCACGCAAGATTTCGGTACATATGGAATGAATAATAGGGCTGTTGTATGTATAAAACGCATTGATAATAGACCGATGCGACCATATTAATTGAAACCACAGTGAAATAGGACGAAATTCAATTAACGTTAGATTTCTAAATTATTGTTCGCAATTCAATTTGGAAATTTCAATTTGAATTAATCGTATAAATCAATGAATCTATTGTAGCTTGTGCCAGAAACAGATGTGGGAATGCTGCCTAAATTTAGTTCTCATTATTTAGTCAGTAATTATGCATAAAAGTGTAAAACAATTATCTATATTAAATTTTTTTTGAGCTTAACACAAAACTTTTTAAATCGATTTTAAAGAGGAAGACATACTTAATGTGCCTGTATTATAAATTACACTAAGCTTCAATCATGCAATCGAGGATTGCATAGAAATTATTAATTTCCGTATCTAAACTATCAATGAAAACTATTATGTAAGACTACATTAATATGTTTGAACTAAATTGATATTTAGTTGTTAGTTTGCGTTGATATTTAGTGCGTGCAATTAGTGGATAAATTAATTCTTAGTTTCTTTTTAGGACTATTTTTAACTACACCTATTTCTGACGAAAATAACTTGTCAATATCAATGTTTACCGTTGTCAAGTGGAATAGTAGTGAACAAAAATCAGGGCTTTGTTTACTCAATCCCACTCGGGAAACCCTGACTATGTGTTACTCGGTTCTTGTATAAACACGTTACACTGCAGTTTTTATACAAACTGAGTTGGACCCTTTTTTGTTTCGTTGATTATTTTTTCACGTGTCGGCCTCTGTTTATTAACAGCGCTAGATTAACATTGCGGCTTGGGAACTGTTTGCGTAACTATAACTACAGTTGTTAGTAAGTTGATACAAAAATCTGTTGTCATGACAATATTGATGCCTCTAATACAAATAGACATAATGCACCTCCTTATAGTATGGTTAATGATGTTCTTAAGGTCGGTTCAGACTACGACACTATACACCGTACACTCAGTGTATACATCGAATGTCTATGTGAGAACACGAGTGTCTGTAATTGGTAAATTTATTGTGACACAATATTTAGTGTCACATCAACCGCTGTGTGAATACGTTGCGTTCAAGTGTCTAGTGTAGTTGACAAGTTTCCGTCACGTTTGATATTTTCATATACACTGCATCGCGTTT
>DWQT01002374.1:0-14295 GCA_018244895.1 Myscelus amystis hages | reverse complement strand
GTTTGAACGCGCTAATCTCAGGAAATATTGGTCCGATTTGAAAAATTCTTTCAGTGTTAGATAGCTCATTTATCGAGAAAGGCTATAGGCTCTATAACATTACGCTAAGACGAATAGGAGAGGAGCAGCAATATTAAATTCACGTCTAGAGTCTAGACATCATTTATATGGCAAAGCAACGTTTGCGGGGACAGCTAGTTTTAAATAAAGCGGTATTTAACACAACTCACTCACCCACATCCAAGCTTAGCTCTAGGCGGCACTAATATGGATAATCTGAGGTCGGTCAAGTGGTCCACATTGCGACACAAGGTCGGCGAGGATGACACGTCGGAAGCCAGCGAAGCCCGCTCGGAGACGAACTGCCATGACAGCGACTCGTGCTCTTTGCTGCAACAAGGTTTCGTGTACGGAAATAATCTTAACATTTCACTAAAAGAAACAATGGAAATATGTAGAAAGGTACTAATAAGTAATAAACATAAACGTATCTATACGAATTTGTAGCCAAACTCCGAATATGCAAGTTTATTTCAGAGCGACGCTTTTTTTATTATTTCGCAAGTATACACACATAAGTGTATTAGTAGGTATATAGTAATAATTAGGATATACGCAATACACATAGATATATCTTTTGGTATATAATAATAAAGAACATATTTTAGCATTTTAAGTAAGTTCTCCTGCTGCATCACAGCCACATACATACATGATGTGTATATACAATATAGCTAGAAAGATGCAAATACCCAATTATTTTTATGATATATACGAGTAATTACTACAATTAAATATTATACTAATATCTATTCATTATACTGTAGTAAAAAATATGGTACTTTTGTGTCAATGTTATCCACTGATAAAGATATGGATTCTAGATAACTGTCCCTTACTTTCTATGAGTGTGTGATAGTTTAAGCATTGGGGATATTGCTAGCCAGTTGTACGTTAACATAGGACATATAATATTAATGAATCTCTAGTACACATTTGGTCCAATTTTATGTACTAAACGTCTACTCATCCACTAAAGGCATTTCAGCTGTGCAAACTAGCACTTCGTATGAAACATATTTAAGTAACAAGAGTTTTCATGTTTAGTTGTACGAGTAGTTGCAATGCATCCAAAACTGCTTCCAATGCTGCAATGCATCCAAAATCGCTAATTAATTCATTCTCATTAGGGTATTAGGATAGGTCGCTATATAGGCCATAAAAACAATTATTTTATTGTAAGGAATATCTCATAAATTTCAGCAAATACTTACTCTTTTACAGGTACCATACCAACATCTGGAATAAAACAACACATAAAAATAGTTTAGATTCATGTGAAATAATAATTGTATTTAACACCATATATTGTATTAAAATAACTTAATAATAACATCGTGTATGTTTTTTCATGATAGAGATCAAATTGATATAGTTCATATTGCTTTATATATGGGCTCATATAATTTTCGATTAATAAAAATTTTCACAAACCCGCATGTGCGCAACAGGAATTTTCGCTTTTGATTTTTCTCATTAAAACGTGAAGCAATCCATAAAGAAGAAGATTCAGGCACTCACTGTTATCAGGACAGTCTACTCAATAACTGTTTCATAGTGTGAGGTACCTACGCAATCTTCTCTTATATAAAAATGAATGTTTGTCTGTATGTTTTATAGACTCGTAAACTATGCATTTGATCATGTGTTGATCTTTAGCAAAGTTCTTGTGCACGAGCCCGGGAAGGTTTCCGAGTTGGTACGAACAATTTACGTCAGATGGCACCACTGTTCATCCTTCAAATTTATTTTAGTTTATAGCGTAGCAACTCGCACTGGGTACAGCTAATTATTAATAATGCTCATGACATGAAGAAGCACAATGCGAATACGCAAACACAGGCTCAGAATCTATTAGGCCATTCATACATTTTCAGAGCAGGCAAATCATAAATACCCGATATGCTAATCGACTCGTAATTATTATTTACGTCGTTTACGTAAATATTGATTGGCTAGTAAATTGTGGCACTTACCCTCAGGAGATGCCTACTTACCGTAGTAGGCTGTTAATTATTCGCGGAAACTTGCTATTGAAGCTACTTTTAAAACCGTTCCAAATACAGAGAGGTAGTAGCTATTCGTTCCGAACAAGAGCCTGAATCATTTTGAGTCGGGGTATCGGGACCCTGTTCGCGTCTCGACACTTCTCAGAATAACAACAATACCTTTGGCGGCGTTGTGTTTAAATACCGCCGTTTTACTAGCCATACTCATAATATAATGTACTCAGATAAATATTATTACACACAATTATGAAATAAATAGCCTATACACTTTTGACGCGTAATAGGTAGTTTCGACATTGATCACATAGTACAATAAATATTACTGTCAGAAAATCTCCGGTACAAATACCTAACCGATGGTTACTTTATTCCCATGATTGAATTTGGTTAAATATTGAAGTAAGTTGCTTTCTACCAATAATTGTTAATGTTTAACGATGAGAAGGGCATACACATTATTCATTATAATATTATATTGTAGTTATGACACGGCGAAGATCGTAATGTGGTAATTTATTGTTATTATTATGCAACTCGAGCGTTTCTAAACCACGCCCGCATGTGCTCCTAACATGCATTAAACGTTTTAACAATAGAAATACTTTTAATACACCGCAGAACACCTAGCGCGTGTGGCGAGCATTAGTAACGTAATAACGATCGACTTACATCTGACTTTGACTTTAAGCCTAGACTGCGCGGTCAGGTAGTGCACGAGCTCCGCATGCACGGCGTCGTCCACCCGGTATCCATTGACACTCACCACTTGATCGCCCACCTATAAACAAAAACAATAACAAATTATGTCTATAATACTGCTAGATGTAGGACTACAGTTCTACAATTACTGAACTGCCCTACAATTTGCCCTTTGCTACATGTAGTTTAGAGTATTAACTTTTTTTATCATTTACACACTTTGAACGATTATACTAAAGTCTTTTTTTAAACACGTACCAAACAGGCAGACAAGCTATCTGATGTTAGGTGGTCACCATTGCCCATGTTCTTTTTCTCTATGAAATCTGTATTTCTGATGGATAATATAAAAAAAAACCCTAGATTTCTGCACTTTCTTCCATATAAAATTAAACTGTGCCTAATTTCGTACTCTTATTCTCCAGACAAAAGATTTTGCCTCACGTATCAGATGATTTAAACATTTACATAACTAAGGGACCATAACGCGTAGGTACTGTTTTGTTACCGTCCATGGTAACGATAGCAGCGTGAGTAATTGGCAGCTAGTGATGAATGGACGGTGACGTGACGTAGCACGCATGTCAGGTGCTGCTGCGATGTCAGCCACGTGGCGGGCGGTGCTCCCGCTACCGCGCCGTGGCGTCATCGGCTCTACTTTCTTCACAACACGCGCCCGAGACATCGCGCCGGGTGGGCTACATGCCCCACATATTAAGCAACTTTCGTTCGGACTTTCGTTTCACCTCTTTTAATAAATAAATGATTCTCGAGACTGCCAGACTCTACGGCGTCATTTCTTATCCTGATTAGGAGTATTTTAGTGACTTCATATTAAAAATAAAGGAAATTCACCTTTTTCATTTAAAATATAAAAATATTTAAGAAAATTCAATTTATTTTGTATATGTAGCAGGAACTTTTCCTTGCTCAAGATAAACTCTAAGGTATTAAATGAATAGAAGAGCGCGTTTAAATGACTGAATTAATTGATATTAAGCAAATATTTTTTTATTTTGTTTCATAGTGTAAGAATTATTAATAGCGCATTTACTCGTAGTTTGGTGTATTGTGCTATATTGTTATCATCTGGTGACCAATTGTTATGTTGTTGGAAGAAACAACTTTGTCGATGTTCTGATTGTAACTGTTTGTAGCAAACGGTATCTACGGAATATTTGCAAGTCAATGTAATTGAAGCCTATAACATGCCCGTTAACACACATTACTTGTAACTTTATTCAAATCATAAGTAATTCCATACGGTCATGCTGATTCAAAGATGCTAATCTGATAATTATGGTAATTAACAAATTAATATTTATAAACATTTGTTGATATCACATAAAATTTTTAATAAATAGTTTCTTGATTACAAATAATCAAAACGATTAGGTTTGTAGTTATAAAAGATATTAAGAAATAACAAAAAAATATTCTGTAGTTGAATACTTAATAGAAAACAAAAGAGCATTACCAACACTCTGAAAGGGATATTTACTAAAAGAGTGCCGAGAGATTTATTTCTCACAGTTAAACGAGAATCATGTCAATCTTATTCGAGATGGACCTGCTTCTGAGTCTAGCTAGTATTGTCCTATTCAGTATAAAATACTGGGAATGGGTATACGGTTTCATAAGTACATAAAAGTATATTTTAAATAAATTCAAAAGAGCATGTTGTAGACAGTGACGCGGCTGAGCATACACTTTATTATTGTTAATACAATAGTACTAATTACATGGTAGATGATTCATATACCTACGTATAAGAAAACAGTAATAATCTATTCTTATAAATTGGCATTACATAACCTTACACTTGAAACAAATAAATTTAAAATACATAGATACTAGATATAACAGGTGTTCTAGGGGAGAAATACGATACCAAGAGGAAATTTCTAGCTACTTTCTTATGTATCAGTAGATTAATCATTGCACGGAATCAGATAACTTAATGTAATATGATAAAAATACTGCAGTGAAAACATGTACTTATACCCCAAGGAAGCCCGGAGCTGTGCAATCGCTACAATTAAGTACATATTCCACCGCAAACAAACTGGGCGCTGCAGCCGAGGTAAATCTATTGAAGGAGACATTTTCCGTCTTTCGCCTCCTGTGGATTTATTGACAATAATAGTATTGTACATACAGTCATCCAAAACTAAGGCATGTTCGTTTACTCAAGAACCGCACTAAAAATAAAACAAACGAAACGATAAGAGTATTGAGAATTTTATTATGGTAAATACACGTACCTATGTATATACTGACTTATTTTAATTGTTCATTAATAGTCATCTTATTCACCAAATGAAAATAACATTTGGAAACAATGAGAAATGATAAACTGTTATCACGCTAAATCAATCTTAAATTAGTTTAAATCTGAGCCTTTTGAAACTGCAAGGATTGCCCCACTTCAGAAAAAAGTGAGGTTTACTTATTTTAATGAAGATTGACAAACTGAATACGATTGAAAAGGAACTGCCGAAACTACATTGCAACAAAATCTGTTACGTCTTGAATGAAACCGATACCGTTTCATAAAAAAAAAGTTTAGCAGCTGGATTAATTTGTTAAAAAACACAACTGCTCACATTGTAACATCTTCATTCATACTCAACATTGACGATCACCTACCATAATTGATGAACGTACGACGTTGTTCGCACTTTAAGACGAAACCACTTTGTGAAAATACGTTCTTAGGCCGTCGGTCTCTACAGGACAATAATAACGCTTTTCTTTTTTAGCAAATATTACACAAGCAGTGTTTACTAGAAGAGCGGCACACAAACCGAACGGTAGAAAGTAGCGTCCGCCCAGCATACGCCGGTAATTGAATGACTCACGCACTGCCTCATGGGAACATTAACTTATTCTAAACTGTCATATAATTGCACCCTTTCCTGTTTGTACCGCGTTACTCTGTGCTATGAAATGTTTGCGTGCATTCTGACACTCTTTCATTAAATATGTAGGTAGTGACTGTACTGTCCGACACCGGTTCTGTAATGCTAGTCCACAAACGTAGAATTTCTATAATCTACGTATATAATAATTTATTTGTTTATGAATCCAACACAAATAAAATACTAAGTATTTAACGTTAAATTTAACCAACAGTGCATCTAAACATACCTATAATTGTATCGATCACCTTGTTTTGTTTGTTTGCACGCCATGCAACGTAGTAATTCAACTTTTACAGTTTATTATTTCTGAATTTTGTCATTAACTCATATTGTTATCTGCGGAGAGCGTTACGACTTCCCAAGAGTTTCTCGTGCGAGTGTCTCAAAACGCCTTATTGTGCAGTTACAAGAACAACGGATATACTTGTGAAATTTCGTAACTTCTTTGTTAAGGAAGTAATTGTGCGAAAAAATTTGAATGTTTGTCGAATATTATGAGCATTCTTGCGTTGACGTCTAATTACAAAGAATAGCGATTGTAACGCTGTGCTTGTCTTTAATGTAAGCTGACGTAACTACGCACCTAGCAGCGGAAAGTTGAACATATTAATTAAGCATAAAAAAATATTGCAATTTGTTAAATTATGTACATAAGTATGTACACGTACCTACATGAAAATAAATCTATTACCACTGCCACTAAAAATATAGAAAAAAGGTTGAATTCTTTTGACGTACATAACTATGTATATAATATACTGACACACTTGCTTAAAATACCATTGTATGACATAATAACTATTACGCTGATTGGCCAAATTGTAACAAGTTTGATCTATATTTGAAATTGGATTCTAGGCAATGAAGATTGAACTATAGCAAAGGAAATAAGCCGTTACGTGAGCACTCGCAAAGAATGGTATGTGTCTTGCAATTCAACCTCGGCGCAAGTAATTGTAAAGAGCCGACAACTTTACTAGCCCCGTTTAATTGTAAGCGACCAAACATCTTACGAAGTAGTTGTTAATAGTTGACAGTCTGTTAGTTGATTTAAGAGAAAACTAACAAAAAATATACAATATTCGCAATGGACAACTATGAACAGTTATACATACGTGTTTATTATAGTGATCACAAAAGGTTGCATGGTATGTTTTTACTTATATAGGTAGACATTTCCAATTATAATAACATATAATTAACAATATGTTAAGGATAACAATCAACATTTTGAATCCTGGCATGCATATTTTTCTTTCTCTAAGAAATTTCGCCTGTACACTGCTACGTTCGATGCACAAATGATGTAGAAATATCGTCAAAGTAAAAAGTACCTACTGAACATGAAAAGGCCGTTACATCACCATAAGCGAAAGAACAGCATATAACAATAGAATAATATATCCGTGACTTGTACGAGTACGCAGCCAAAAAATATGGCAAGACTTAAACACAATGTGACAAAAGCCTACAGGTGTTTCTAAAGACGTATTTGCCTTTAATTGTCATTCTTTCGTACAACATACTCTACGAAACTTTATAGAAGTGTTACTGACGGCGAAATAATGGTGCTCACTAGTTTCTATTAAAAGGTTATTTCAGAAAATGGTCTTAAGAAAACAAAATAACTCTCATTATAATTTTTTGAAGCATTATTGTACTGCTTTCACTTTAAAGGGAGTATTGTTATTGCAAATTCTAAGCATGTTTTAAAACGAGATCCTATGCAGATACAGCATAGTTCGATAAGGAAATTATGTAAATAGCATACCTTCAGCCCTTGGAGATGAGCTTCGGAGTTGTGATCAACTTTGGATATGAAGAAACCGGTGGCAAACTCGCGACCTCCTCGTAGGGAAAACCCAAAAGCCGGCGCCGCCCGGCGCGGGCGCAGCAAGCGCACCACGCGGACGCAGCGCTGCGCCGCGGCGGCGGACAGCTCCGCGCGGGAGCCCGACGTCGTCGTCGATGATGATGACGCCGCGTACATCTTTCCCTAGAATTACGCCCAACAGTTATTAATAGTAAAACTTTATCAAATGACTTTTGCACGCAATAAATAAACCATAATGAACACTACAATATATGGAGCGAATCATGAAAATGTATCCCTAATAGACAATTTTATTAAAAGTTTATTGCACTTGAATTTGTTATCAATTCTATTCTAACCGTAAAGCAAAAGACCAAATTACACGAACATGTCCCCAAGAGTGTTTGTCTACGGAGAGACTCCTTACGCTCACCCCCTCTACGATTATTAAGGAATACTTACGTTATATAAATGATACCTGCATTTTACTTGATGCATATTAGAATGTATTATAAAAAATATTTCAAATTAAAACACGAGAACTTAGAATGTATATTAAAAATCCTAAATAACTGGAATGATTATGTAAAATTTAACTTTAGGTAATTTTATAATCATGCTCACTACTCCTTGAAAATTATGAAACTTCAGAAAATAATGTAGGTACTAATTGCAAACGGTATAAGTTCCGCCGGTAATGTTACCGGAGGTTTAGTCGTAACCTAACTAGTAACGATATAATTTTAGTGAAAACTGAGGCATTGTAGCATTGGATGCTAAAGAAAACTTAATTCTGTCCCTGAAATACATACTGTGCTAAACATCGTACCTAAATGAACAACGAATAATGGCATGCCGAGTGATGATGAAATCGCTACAACATTTACAAATGTTCCATGTTTTTTTTTATAAAAGAAATGCAAACGGGTATATGGACGACTTTAGCAAAAATACATCAAACATCAAATCACATTACGTCATCAGCCTGGATGTGTCCACTGCAAAATAAACCATTCCTTATGAGTGCTGTTTTCATTGGCTTGCCGCAAAGAGGAAATGCATTAGCAACACCCGCTTTTAAATCCCGTAATTAACTCAAATTACGATTGAAGTAATGATACCCTAGTGGATTCGATTTCAGCCTCTTAGTCTTGGTCCTGGAGTTTAGTATGAGACTAAATTTCACTAGCGCTAACGCCGAAGGAATACATTGTGAAAAAACCTGCACACCTTGGAGATTTTTCAAATGTCTGCCGAGCCACACTTGACAGGATAAACTTGAACCTCAAACGGTGGAAAAATAAAAAGTTTGAAGAAAGTGCCATTACATTCATGGAAAGTATAAAACTGAAAAATACTTGTTAAGAAGACAATGGTATGTACTGAACTTGATGCATGCTAGTGATTATAACACATGTAGCAGCATAATACGATCTGAATAGACATGTCACTAACAAAGGAAAGAGCGTTACGTTATAACGCCAGAAAGGTTATTCTTGGTTTCAAGGTCTTTATGAAAACCGATAACAGATGTTTTAAAATGCATGAAAGAATCGAATTTCAGGTAAACGTAGAAAAACTCTGTATTAAAGTCAATGATAATTTAATAATAAATCGATGTAAGTATAATTGGAAATAATAGGAAGATAAGTAGGAAAATTTGAATTCTTAAAATAAATGTCCCATCGTAAAAGTGTAACATAAGTATTTTAATACAAGTACCTCATATACATATTTAGATTTATCAACCATAAATAATAATAAACCATAATAATAATAAACCATATCCGAACACATTGATTGCATGTTTCGGGTAATTCGAAAAGATACTATGGTAATTTGTTGTCACAAGATTAAATCACTTTATCTATAGCCAAATATTCAGTTTAATCTAATCAATGGAATACAAGATAAACATCTTAGCTATACACCAGGTAACTTCTTGTTCATAAAGCTATTTCAAATACAGATAACTAATCAACGTCCTTCATCATAGAAGGGAGCGTGCAACAAATTGCAAGACGAGCCTCTTATTATTGTAACAATACTGGATTTATTTTAAGACCGCCATTGTTGTTATACTTGCAAAGTGTCTTACATTGACATTCGACTACATGAAGTAACGTGAGTATACAGTAAGCCATGAATGGCAAGGCAGCAAAAACGTAGAGAATGTATTCGATTATGCCATCTCCTTGACATTAACATCTTATTGGTCATAAATATGGTGCTGGTGATAAAAAAAAATCGCTAATAAAATCAACGTCTATAATTTTACGTATCAAATTATCAAATGTATCAAATAATATACATAATATGTATGCCATAAAATAATATTTATCAAAAACGACAGATTAAATAGCGCCCGCGAATATAATTTATACGAACAAATAGATAGACAGATAAGTTAAAAAACTTAAAACTAAAAATTGTAAATAGTAAAAAACTTTATTGATCGCAGTAAATGTACATTTTTAAATTGCAATTGAAATCGGATTATTTGTATGCAGTTAATTAAAAATGCATATTTCAATACAATTTTGACCTCTTGGAGCAAATCGGAATGTAATAAGTTGTCAAAGGTACGAATGTGCGGGGTCACGGGATGGCGGGCGCGCGGGGCGCGGGGCGCGGGGCGGGACGGGGCTGGAGTGCAGCTTCTCAGTGGAGCGGTACAACGACCTCGCGCTGCAGCCTCCCAGATACAACTTGCCATGCCACTAATCTCCGTAACACTTGTCATGCTAAATAGGCTTTTATTTGCAAATTGGTTTGAAAAACGCGCGGAAAACCTACTTGTAGATATGATTATAAAAAAAAATCCATTGGCATTTATTGTAACATTTTTTATTAGACATCTTGCGGAGTTTGTTGTGGACACTTAAGTGATATGAATACATTATGCGACGGGGTGACTCGGTACTTCTTTGTTTATGAAAGATCGGTTATTTGTCTACCGTTATGACTAAATCGTATGAATACGTGAAAGTTTAGACTGCCTACGCGAATAGGTAAATGTTCCTTGCACTTGGCACTAAATTTTTATTTACGTAACATAACTCAGAATGTTTAGGAGTGTGCCGATTAGAAAATTGATTTATCATGTATCGTAGACTTAACGATTTATCTACTCATACCTATAACAATCTTGAACAATTTAGCTAAGCGCTTACAAATCTGAACCAAAGACATACCTTACTTATGTAAGCTTTGCGGTTACGCTTTCTGACAGAGGTTTTGTTTTTATATATCATTATTAAATTTTAATTTAATGATCAAATAATAGAACATAATATGAATTGAAACCAAAATAAATACTAAAAATAATCTATACTTAGGTTATAAATGTGAATGTGTGTTTGTTTGTCCATCTTTCACTTTGAAACGTGCCACGGATCGATGGGGATTTTGGTAAAGAAATAGTTAGAAATAGTTAGTAAAGAAAGGGCTAGAGAGTGACATAGTTTAAGTGTAAACCACCATCCACGTAAATCGTCTTATTTCTACGGGGAAAACGTTAAGCGCTATCGCATTAGGGGCGCAATAAAAATACTTGTGCGGACCTGGAGAACTCGCGGGTATCAGCTAGTATTTTATATATGTGCATCTATATTATCCTTATACACGTGCTATGCTATGCAACTAATGCAACGAACGTCACTTGTAAACGGTCAGCAACATACATACGAGTAGCTGTTAGGACGCTGAAACCCTATAAGGGCTCGTTCAATACATTATGTTCGTTTGGATTAGGTACGTGCAATAACGAGCCTCGAACCAAGGATATAACTTAAGGATAACATATTATACATACACAGATCAATCTTTAATCTATTTATTACCTCTATACATTATATAAATTGTATAATTGTAAATTGCGTGTTGGTTTAATTTTAATTCTATTCTTAATTAACTTTTTTCAATTATTGTCTGGTGGGATGGAATTTTGTATTTACTAATTTACATATTTATATATTACTCTCCGATAAGCTAGAGACTTGAAATTTGAAGCATAGCCCGTATTCGGATGATATTACCGAAAAATGAAAAAGGTAACATTGAAAAACAATTAAAATTCAGTGTTTAAAACCGGCTCCAAAAACGGTCGAACTAGCGACGCTAAAAAGAATAAAATACATATTACAGAAAATTTAAAAATTACATTGGTACACCAAGTTTTGAAAAAGAAATAAAAATATAAAATCGTTTCTCTTGTTTCTAGATAGATTCAGAACTTATGCCGATCGTTAATATTTTGCATAGTGTTCTGGAAATTAGTCTTTTGAATCTTAATTAACCATGCAAACTCCGGAAACCATCCGATGCATATACCTAATGTATTAGTAAACAGTATGTAAAGTACCTATCCATAAGATGACCCGCGCATCTGTTTAGATCATTTACTGTATAATATTATAATTTCTAAATAAACCATCAGTACATCAATTTATCTTTCACATGCGATGCGTTTTCGAAAAACATGGTAAGTCAAAGAGTTCGAAAAATAATTTTAGGTTTTACGATAACAAAAATTTTGATCTGATCACAACTAGATACCAGGTGAATGTTCATACATAACACGAGATCAAACGTAAATAGCGTATAATGAGTGGGACATAGAATGAGTAGAAATCAATTGCATAAGCTTCCGATATTGTGTTCCAGTTCTTGTAAACATATTTATTCAAGTTACAAAAAATACATTCGACTTTTTATTAGAAGTGATATTAGATCGAGAAAAAACATTATTTACATACAAGCAAACACACGTTGGCTTGATTAGGGCTTCATTTAGTAGTCTCAGTGAAATGCGTAGTTAATTATAAGTGTTAAGACGTACCCCGTATGTATCGTCAGAGATTTGGTATCAGAAGGAACGGATCAATCATATTTACACCTACATAAGTAATAATAATTATTATTAAAATAGCAACTTTCTGCAAACACAGCTTTTACGATGGTTTTCGGGTATACCTAAACACAGGAAATATTAAGACAGAGGAAAATTTAATGCCCAATTTTTTTCTAAGTATGCATTTATTATAAGCAGAATGTAAAAATATTTAAATACATCCATACAGTTCATTATTTTATGTGCAAAAAAACTTTCATTAAGAATGGCATTTTCATAAATAAATTAATAATACTTTATTTTAATAATATTAAATTTATGCAACATTAACTTTCTTCGTACACGATGATTTTTAAATTTACCCAAACAGCTTCAAGTTATGTTAATTTAAACGAAATAGATAAAGACACGTTACTTTAAAATAACTATCTATTTCCTTACAATTTCCTCTGATCATTAATAATTGTTCAACTAATTTATTTATCTTTCTATTATTTTTAAGTTTGACCACTTTGTAGGTACTTTTGTTTGATTTGAAAATAGAACTTTTCGACAGAAGTGCAATATCGTGGAGCGTCGGCGGCGCAGGTGGCGGGGCCGCTCAACCGTGAAACCCCCGCGCCCCGGTCGACAACTGTTCCATGTTTTTTTCCCTCGAGTCATCTAGAGAGCAACGGCCCCATAAACCTACCACTAATATTTTTATAAAGCAAACTAACTAGCACTCTTTGTGAACCTTTATTATCAATAATACTAGAAAGCCGATTATTCTTGTTTAGTTTTGTATTCAATTATGCTCTTTCAGATACTTAACACTTCTACTAATATAAATGTTTGCTAACTTTTCTTAAATGGGTAAGTCCGTTCACAGCGCTCACAATATCGGTGACATGTTAACACTGGCAATAACAGATCGATACAGCTTGGATACAAAACAAAAACTTTAACGACGTTGGGAACTGAGGGGATTCTCAATTTCCGGCTAAACCAGTCGATACGCGTCCTTAGTTAGTAGATGGGCTGATGTTACATTACTATATGACTTACTTATTATATACTTATGTATGTTGTCCTTTTTTCGTATAGTATATATACATATATAGTATCAAATAAGAACAAGATAGACAAGTATTTATGTACTTATATAAATATTTTACTCAAAACCGGTGTCCGGAGTAGTCTGAAATAAGATAAGAATTATATTGTATTTGGAATCGGGAGAATAAAGCAATGCTGCCTAAGCTAGAAATGCCGTAAAATAACCGGAACTCAAACCGGCCTCGGCGACTCGTCGCCAATTAACCGCGTCCGACCTCTGGACTGAGGGCTGCTAGTCCCGCAAATGTTTTTGCTTCTTCTCGATTCCATACTGGTCATTTCTTTAAATACAAATTCGAGCCATTTCTGACCTGATTTAGAATTTCCTCCTACATTTAACGCACTCAAGTCTATTTAACTACTCTATTTTACTAGAATATTTTTAGTTTTTCATTTTAATTCAAGTAACAGGTTCTTTCTTAACCCGTTTTTAGTGGTCCACTGCTGGACCGGGTTTCCTCTCGTAGTGGGAATATTTTTAGGCCATAGTCCAATTCGTTGGCTTCACAGATCTCAGAAAATATTACACGTATATGCTATTTAACATCTTTAAGATGTGCGTGCAGGTTTCCTCACGATGTTTTCCTTCACCGTTATGGCAAGTGATATTTAAATTTTAGTTATAAGCAGTAACTGATACTTATTTGTGAAAGATTTTACTGTTACAAAAGATGTATAAAAAATAAGACGGAACCAAGGTTCCAAGACTCTATATACGTATAATACAACATGTATAGCGTATAATTGTTAAGATCTTTGATTCGCAGCATTGCACGGCAGCAGAATTGACTGAAATCGCACATCATTGCGCAACGATACCCGTAATCTCAGTACAGCGGC
>DWQT01002373.1:0-14298 GCA_018244895.1 Myscelus amystis hages | reverse complement strand
TTTTCAGAGTACAGTATACTTTAAATGGAGATTTTCCACCGACAAAAAAACTATCGCCTACCAGTAATTAACGGTTTCGTCCTTGCGGCCTTTAACGGTCCACTACTGAAGAAAACTTCTCATTGGCCCTCTCTCGATTGTGGTCTTGCTGAATCCCGCGATAAAAACCAATATAAAAACAAACAATATTTTATTTAATAGAAATTAATTTACCTTTTAAAGTAATATATTATTATGCAAGATTTTAATAAGCAAGCCGTACAGAAGAGTTCAGAGCGAATTGCTGGCACAGTTGTGGTGGGGAAAGTTAATTAAAATAAAAAATCGCGACACGTCAGTGAAATATTTTTTGCGAACCTACTTTCTGATGACCACTTCAGTTTTTTGCATCACTTGTTTAATTTCTATTTGTATCGTATAAAAATCATTCTAAAGTCGATTTTTTCACCTATCATCGTTAATATTATAAAGTCGCTTGCAATTTACAGATTTTCCATGTTGATGTAAAAAGCATTCTATCTTATATTTAAAGATCAGGTAGGTATAGACGTCCATAATTTAATATACTATATAATATATAATGTTATAATAAGTGTTTTGCTCAATATTAAATCCTTCAGAGACATTCTTATTATTAAAAAACTCCACACAGTGACGTGCTTACAAGTAGCTATTATTCGTTACCCCTCATTTTCGAATACAAAAACGCAATACATTTAGCGCTTTAAAGCAGTTTATTGTCTAGACGCCATTAAGTATTGCTTCATGAAGCCATTCGTGGATACTCGAAAGGTAGCCAACCGTAACTTTATGTAAGTATGCATTGTGTGAACCCACAAGGCCGGAGTAATCCACGTTATGTCACTGATAAATTAAAAGACAATTAAAGTGCCTAGACACGCTAGAAGCGTCACTCAAAAACATAGATTGTGCTAGTTCGTATTAGTTAAGTACATTGTATGTAATTTTAACCTGGACCTACAAATTTTTCAATTTCTTTATATTTAAGGCAAATGGAATTCAACGATTTTTTTTAAATCGGACTATGATAATTTCTACTAAGCTACATAGGTAGTTAGTTCAAGTGATTAATTCTTAATACCTAGTGACATACAAACATACTAGAATATTATCTACTACTCATTAATTTTATGTCAGTATGTTAGAATACTATTGATGTCGCCTTGATAAGATTTTGTGTCCCGAGTAGCGTCATCTTGTGGCGCAAATGAGAAACACTTCCGATGTCTGGCTTGAACGGTACATTCAAGATATCTATCTAGCTTATATTTGACGTAATTGTTTATTTTAGCTTGCTATGTGGCCTTGTAAGAGTATATGTTATGTGTATACAATAATGGGGACCATTTAAAATGTCAGTTATCTCTTTTGAAATAGCAATAGTTTTAGAACCCTCTAAGTAGGCTCACTGTTGCAATAATCTGTTTAGTGTACGTGCCTCGATTTTAACGTCTTACTTAGAATTAGTGTACGTGTTGCTAATTAAATTAATGAACTGTCTCAAATAGACCACGCAGTTAAGTGTTGCGACAACAGTTCTCGAACAACTCTCTTTAACTGCTCGTGATTGTAGATATTTGAATAGCTTGCTTAAAACTTAATTAAAATTTTCTTTAAGTTGTGTTGTGATTTCTGCCATTCATCGAACCAAACCCATATAAATTTGTTTTCGGTTTTAAATCCCTCTGGTCATTAGTACGTACCTAATCAAATTTAAGCAATTTATTTACCGTAAAGTAGATATATAAATTTAATTTTAGGCCATTGATTAATTGTAATCGTTACATTTAGCCAAAGTCATTAAACACGAGACACGGGACAGCGGGTCGTGTTTGCCAAAGCAGGCAATTCTCGCCTGCTCACAAATGTTTTTATGGACTGTAATACTAAAACAAGAAATGTAGCGAAGTCTTGCGGGGGTCAATAATTTAGAAGCATTTGTATTATATAAATAACTTTTAATAATTCAATGAACTTTTGTTCATAGGTTTGCTTTCATTGTATTTGAATCTGGGTAAGACAGGAAATAACGCATAGAATCCATTACAATAATCATAATAATATATAGCAGCAAATTATATTAAAAACGTGTGTATAGAAACGGTAAAATGTATCTAATAGTAATTTTGTGTTTCTCATGATAATCTTTATCATCAGTTGGTATTAGTGTATACTACGAGTAGATATAGAACTCACTTGATGACCACCATCTCGCTTCGTCCTCAGCTTGACACTTATTCATATTCATAAATGTTCGAAATTGAGATTAATATTATAAAAATGTATGCGCAGGACTGTTAGTATTAACATATAAATAGCCATTTAAAACCGAAGCGATAAAGCACCCTCATGTACGTTGAATAGAATAATATGTGTCGTGGTGCTTACAAAAGAGTTCACCGACCTACCGTTGCCGGCCAACGAATCGCTGACTATTCAGTTCGGATCGAACATGCGCGGTGCCCGCCGTCCTTTAAATTCAATACCTAAATAATTTCAAAAGAGCATTTAAGCTATCCTAGAATATGTTTACATAAGTAACCTGCGGTGCTTACCTACTTGAAGCAGTGTGTTGTATGTGTAAGGGCGGTTTTGGTGGGCGTGGGGGTAAGGGCCGGGTCAGTGGGTCGCGCGCGCAGCCTCCCAAAACTCTCCCGGAGACGCGCCTCTATCGACCGCTTGCCGCCAGGATTAGGGCTGGCGATGAATTTGTTCTAGATTATAATATAAGGAAATTTGCTTAGTGACGCGAGATTTCAAAAAATTAAGATACAGTTACCGTTTGCGGAGTAAGATTACTATCTGTTTTAACTAAATATGTTTGTTAAGGAAAACGATTTTTGCAATTGTTTTCTGTACACGTTATTCTAAATTAAAACATTGCTACAATCTACTACTACGTCCTCGGCTTCACTATGACCCCTATATCGTCACACGGTCCCTCTGGCTATTGGGAGTGCAATAAAAAAGGGTGCGCCCGAAGGGGAACTGCCGCCCCTACCATGGCTGTTCTTACCCGCGCAGCATCCATTACTGCGCAACTCTCGTTGAGTTGAAGCCGTCGCCTCAGAACGCGGCCGCGCCTCGCGCTTCCGGGCCATTTTGCGTCGTTAAAGCTCCCTGAACTACCCTTTCTCCCTTAAACCTCGCCCTTAACCCTGGAACACCTTAAAATGTGCCGTCTTCTATGAATCCAACTCCACTTGATCCTAAATCCTGGTGTAAGTGAAGTCGAAATGGGGAAAGACAAGCACCCGCCTATGGAGGCTGAAGTGAAGGTGGCTACGGTAGACCTGGAGGCTGTCGATAATATGGCTACTCTGCCCGTGGGACAGCATCGCCAACAGGGCAGCGATATTGCTATAGCCGAGAAACATAACACCGCGAACAAAGAAATGGAACTCAAATGCGTACAGCCGAAACCTTCTAAGAAGTAGGTGTAGCTTTTATAGTAGGTAATCGGATGAATGCGTATTCGTCACCTCGTGATGATTGTGTGTTTTAGCGTATGTTTGATTAATTCTGTACTTCATTTTCACATTCAGATATTTAAACGTAACGTTATCATTTATAATATTTCAACTTATTGTAATTAATTTAAATTATGTACAGTGTGTAGCACATGATAATGTAGAATATTATTCTTATTCGATACTTTTATTATTTCAAACAAAAAGGTTCGAAATGAAAGTCCAAACTTTTTGGCACGGAGTAATATTATGGTATACGTACTTGTATGTGCATATTATCTGTTTCTACTGTTGAATATTTACAATTTTTTGTGTTAATAGCGAAAAAAATTCCGGATTTAATATAACGGCCACACATATCAAAATAAATCATTTTATAGAGATATTGCTAAAATGTTAATAACATTTTTAGGAATTTTCGAAGCAATGAGGGACAATTATTGTCTACTTAATGTAATGTATAATACTACCTTAAATTAAGGGGATATCTCTTTTTTCCAGAACTTCCTTGTTCATTATCTCGAGCTTCATCTACGCCAAGCTGTTGGTGGTGGTGTGCATCGCCTACGTCATCAGCGACGTCATCACCCACAACCTTCCCCTATATTACTACGAAGGGTTTTTCACCTACCTCTACGGCATGAGCATTCTGTTCTTGCTGTATGTATTTTGCTTCTTGCTGCAAGGTAAAGTTTATAATATCTAATCTTTTAATACTTCAAATGTTTATTCATGAACTTTTATAATCTCTGTGAAACCATATTAAAATAATCCACAAAGAACAAATTATTACGGTATACCTATACTAAGTACATGCATACAACGCATCTTATTATCAGATACAGGGAAATAATCTTTATAAAAATTATTCTAGAATTCAAAATATAAATCATTATACATATCCTTGGCGAGTTTTTCAATCCGTAATGGAACACTATTGGGACAGATAGACTCTATGATTTCTCATAGTCACTTTCCGGAGAACATTCAAAGAGTCTATGGTTATAATTATTTTGTGAACAAGTAATAAATTAAATAATTATATTTTAAAATATACAGAAAGCGCCTGCTGCAGCGGTAGTCCCCCAAAACCAAAACCTCCACCGAAGGAAAAGAAACCGAAGAAGGAAAAAGAAAAGAAAACCAAAGACAAAGAAAGCAAGGATGGTAAAGACGGAAAGGATGGCAAAGATGGAAAGAAAGATGCCAAGAAAGACGGAAAGTCAAAAGATAAGAACAAGGATGCCGGAAAGGAAAAAGCTACCAAAGAAAGCAAGAAACAGAGCCAATTCCAGGTGAGTAAAGTATATTTAGTGTTATATCACAGCACATCATCAGCACATCCGTAATTTTTGTTAACATCATTCCATTTCCCTTTTCGCTTTACAGTGTCGTTCCATGTTGGTTAACTATACGTTTACTTTACAACTATTAATTTAAATTCCGTGTTCTTTTACGATTGTGCTTATTTTTGTAGCACAGGTTACTTAGCGTTCACAATAAACCACTATTTATGTAAATGCTTTGTTAGGACGTGACTGGCCGCATGACCCCTTTTTTTGTTTACGCTGGCTACTTTTTGTTTTTTCCATATCATTTGGGCAGGAGGTGTATCCACGTAAGATGCGCGATAAAGTTCGTCAACAACAATTACAAATGCAAATGGCGCAATTGTATGCGTCCGAACAGGTGAGGTGATCTTGACGCATCCTGCTTGAATATTTGTGTATCAATACAATTGCGGAAAGCTTTGGATGTGCTGTTTGTAGTTTGTTGTCCGCCATTATGGCATTATAGTGCTTGAGTTTTACATGCTACTCCACCCATTTGCTACTTAGAAACATCATCTATTACTCTAAGTATTACAACAATAACTTCTTTACATTTTCTGCGAAAATAACTATGTACCTACTAAGAATCAGCTCGTTCCCAGTCAGTCGTATTAAAAATCATGAGGCCTCTACAATACCCGTATATGCATCAAAATTACCGCGTCTTCGTAGTACAGTTCGCTCGTCAATATATGAATGTGCATTTATGAAACAGGATACTATTGACGTTTCATTGCTTTTGACAGCTTGTTCGTTTGTGTATTCGTATGTTTTCGTGTGTTATATATAGCAACAAGATGTGGTGGAGCTGGAAGCGGGACCCGTTGCAAGACCACTGCGACGCCGAAAAACTTCTCAGAATGAACATAGCCACGGCAGTTTCTTCCTTCGCATCGGTGCTATCGGTTAGTACACGAGATAGTAAAGTCACATTTTTTTATTCATAAGGTATTAGTGATAAAACTTGTATACTATGACATATTATGTATTTTTACAGCATTCGGTCTCGGGACAATGGTTTATAATGGATTGGAATTCGGGACCTTTTTCGAGCTACCTCTAGATTCTCCGTGCTATCTCATTCTAAAAGGCATAAATCCAGTGTTACAAATGGTGTTCACTTTTATGCAAATGTACTTCATATTTATGAATTCACGGGTGAGCATTCATTCTGGAAAGACAATAGTACTATTAAAAGAAGTGACAGTTGTATATAAAATCTGTTCATTTTATTTTAGCTTAATATTCATCGCTTCAAAGTGATTGCAAGATTCGGATTGATGCATGTAGTTGCGACAAATATATGTGTGTGGATTCGTACTTTGGTGTTAGAATCGCTGAAAGAAATTACTGACTACCACGTAAAGAACCCCCAAGGGGTGCCTGGAGAGGGCGTTCTTGGAAGTAAGCTTTATGTTGTTACATTGTATTGTAATTTTGTGCATTATTAAATTGCTTATATAAACATGAATATTTATATTTTAGAAGTCATTCGTAAACATACCTTAAGACATTCTGGAAAAGTTTTTGGAGCTGCAACTACTGCCGCAACAACCATTGCTGCTACGGCTGCTAATGTTGCAAAAAGTACCGGTGACCAGATATTAAAAGCTGTTACTAGTACAACATCCGCTCCTACAACAATGCCGACAACTAGTAAGTATAAACCAACGCGCACAATTTGTGTCCACAGGTCTAATTAACCATTTTAAAATTCACTCACGATACATCCTAAATACCTTAACGAATTCCTTCTTGCATGTATTCTAATAACAATGCATTCTGGGCTAAATTTTCAGCGACTACTCCTTCACCATACTTTAATGTCGGTGGTGGTTTCGTTCAAAAATCTAAATTGATCGACGCTATAAAGAGCACTATAGGGTACAATAATGGGATGGGTTATGGCCGTGAGCTTAAAGACGTTTGGCCAAATGATAATCCCTTCCCGACTACTTCCACTGTTGCGCCAATCACAACCGAAGCTGAGAAAGCGACACAAACTCAAACTGCTATGCTGGAAGTATTTCAATGGTTTTATTCAACAACCGTGAAACCGCTCGTAAGCACTATGACCACCGTTGTAGCACCCACAACTTCTGGATGGTTGGCTACTGATAGAGACGAGTGGGGCAATAGTGTTGAAACCTATCGCGTTGATGAACCACCACATTCGCCAGGTTTGTCGTTGGAGTGTCGATCACCGTAATGTTAACATTTTGTTACCGGCCGCTGCACTTTTTGTTTGCAATTTTTCAAATACTATCCACTAGTAGGTACCCTTAGGTGCACAAATCGAACCATTTTTAGCATCTAGAAATTAAGCATGATCCTTACAGAGTTTTATTTGCGTACAATTGAAAAATATTTACATTTTACATACAATAAAAATAGTTTAATATGTATATGTTGTATCGTTTCAGCAAATAACAGTACGGAGATTTTTGAATCTTTCGACAATTTGAATCCTGCTGCTTTAACGTACCTTTCGAAAATTGATAACACCACGATTTGCGGAAGGAATCCTATTATGGGTACCATTGTCACCGACTCGGCTCCTTACCTCTACCCGTTCATCATCGAGTACTCTCTTATTGGTGCAGCTGTCATCTACGTTATGTGGAAACATATTGGTCGCTATCCCAGGTCAGTATAAAATATACTTTTCATATTTTTAATTAATAGTAACAAACTCGTACATAATACTAACATGGTGTGTAGCACTCAT
Source organism: Myscelus amystis hages (assembly GCA_018244895.1). Lineage (NCBI taxonomy): Eukaryota > Metazoa > Arthropoda > Insecta > Lepidoptera > Hesperiidae > Myscelus > Myscelus amystis. The sequence continues at coordinate 6,748 of DWQT01002373.1, read as the reverse complement.
CAGCACATTTTCACAAATTAAAATATTAGTTTAGAATTAGATATGCATTAAATAGATTGTTAATAATGATGGCGTTACGAAATTAACTATCGCATGCGTAATTGATGTATGCGTACGGGTTTGGTTACAGTGTGGCCAACGACGAAGATCTGGAAAGACGTTTGGAGGCTGTTCTCTCCCGCAGGGCGGCGGCGTTGGCGGCGGCTCAACGTGGTAACCGTGTGGACTGTGCTGGAGCGTCAAAGGGACTTTTCTGTGGACTACTTCTCCTGGTCGCTTCTCTCATCTGCTTGATCTTGTTCTTCGTCCTGATAAGACACCAGGATTTGAAACGTCTATCCATTTATTTGGCTGATGTGTCTCATTGCGCGTTAATGGTTCTGTCGATCCTGGCGATTTTAATCGGATTTATACGGTAAGACATATTGTTTTGGGCGTAATTTATGTAGCAATTATTTTATAACTCTAGATATTTTGTGCATATCCCAAGTAATTAATATCTTAGTAATACTCTAGACCTACTAATGTTGACGTATCTTTTCACGTAGTTATTTTCAATCTCTACACCCAAAGATCGTCACAAGGAGGCATTATTGTATAATATTTTAGTTGTACTTTCAGTTGATCCAAATTTTTATGTTGATTTTTTTCTTTCCATTCCTTTTACCCTTTCGTTGGCCCCTACTTCCCTGCATCCTCATTTAAATTGGCTCCAATAAAAATTACTTGCACAATAATTGTGCCTCTTCAATTATTTGCATTACTTGCATTTATTTTTTTTCTTTAACGGTGACTTACTTTATTATGCTTATGACGTTTATTTTTCCTCTGTTTAATATTCCTTCCACCATGTTTGGTTCCTCCATATTTTGGTTAAACTGAGTAGAAGTAGAGAAATGAAATGGAGCTCAAATCCTTCTTCCTATACCGAACCTCTTCACAGGGTGCAATCACTGAAGTTCCGCTCCGAAGAACAGTCTGACCTGAACGACATCTTGCTCCGCGTCTCTGCATTTGGCCTCTTCGTATATGCTGTATTTAGTGTCATCGCTGGTGGAATGGGTGCATTTACTCACGAGCCCAATTTGTTGGTCATGATCACGGGATGCTTGAGTGTTCTTCAGGTGAGAAAATACTCTTACCGTGGCACGTAAAATATCAATTATTTTTGAATTGTTAGAAATGTAATGATGCAACTATAAAATATGCCTGTGTTCCCTATATGATTTCAGGTGGTACTTCAGTTACTGTTTATCGCAGACGTATCTCGTCGCCGCGTGCACCTCCCGGAGCAGGAACGTAGTAAGCCCGCTCGTCAAGCCGTAACCTTCTTGCTCATCTGTAACGTTACCATGTGGTTAATTTACACCGTTGAAGCTCAGAAAGTTCTTGCAAACCCGGTAGATAAACTTTATACAAATATAAAACTAAATATCACTTGGAACAACATTCAACATAGAAAATATTTTATTCTTTGCCTTTAGGTTCAATTGGATTTCTACGGATTCGTCGCCTGGTCTCTCGTCCAACGCTTCACTCTGCCGCTTTGCATCTTCCATCGCTTCCACTCTGCTGTGACTCTGGCTGAGATCTGGAAGACTAGCTACAAAGCGCGTTTGGAGTGAGCTCGTGGACATACCAAATATTGAAGATCAAGCTACAATCTTCAACTTTCATTTAGTCCTAGACGTAACTGGGCAAAGTATACATTTCGTCCTAGTCCGGGACAGCATTTTCTGTACGTAGAGTGAAAAACTTTGTTATCAGATTTAAAATCATCTCGCTACTTTAATATAAATAATCGTAGTTATAGGTGTGATGTAGGACGATATATAACATTATTTGACATAGTAGATGTTGATGTATTTGCTCTCCCGGAGTACATCGTAGGTAACACGTACGAGTATAGTTCATTGTTGCCACGATACACTTTATTTCTGTTATTTGATTTTTGTTCTACATATTTTTATGTTGTCTTCTTTCACATTCCACAATCTTTTTATATTATTCACGCAATACAATTTAGGTTTCTTGGAAGACTGAGTTTGGAGACTTTAAAAGAACAAACTTTACGGTTTTAACTGATAGAAAATGCGTAAAATTGCTCAGATTTCTTAATATGGTACTATCAATATTTAACTCTTTCTGGGCGGAACAAAAGTGTACTATGATCAACGTTAAACAAGAATCCAGTTGTGAAGCGTTCCCTCCTGCGTTAGAAATAATTTGTGTGCCATGGTTTAGCGTTAAGACTTTATTAGAATTCGGACAATATTTTACATTTATTGCGTTTATCTATTTCTTAGGTTCTTTGAAGTACTAGATTACTGCAGTCTCGGTTCTGTAACACATAGATATATCTACTTCTATATTGTAGGGAAAATAATATAATATATCTAAACGATTCATGTATTTGAAAACGTAGAATATTTTTAATATTAGAGATACTAATCGCTACATTAAACTTTCAGAAAATTTATTAGCCAACTTAATATTTAGGCTAAGCGTGTAGATTATATCTTAAAATTTAACAAACGATTTTTAATCGTAAGAGGGTTTATATCTACATATTTTGATTGTACTTAAAATTGAAAGGAAAAACAATGGATTGGACCGTGCGTTACGAGCTGCGAAACTGCTTCATATGGATTTATTGGGCAAAGTATGATTTTAAGACATTAATATCGCAAGGGGCCATAACAGTGAAATTTTTGACAGCACTTCGCACATTTCTTACTTAGCGTAAATTACAACATTCTTATTACACTTTTTCTTACAATAGAGATAAACAAAGAAGTATTGGACGGTAAATACGTGTCTAACATTGGGGATGCATTCACAAATAGTTTCAAAATATCTTCGTAAAACCACATACAGACACTCGTGGGCTACGTCTCTATTACTGGTAAAATTAAAGTTAGAGCAAAGTATGTACCAGTCCTCTAAAATACCTAAATAATTCAGTAACTTTTTTGTTTAGCTGTATTTTCACGACCTAAACACCAATGTTATTAATTGTGGTGAGATTATTGCAACTGGTATGTAGAATGACAAGCAAAATACGGATTCAAAGAAACTCAACTTTTATCGCTGATAATAGATAGTTTCATATCGATACGGTTCAAATAAGTGTCATTTTTACTTATTAATTCTTGCTGTCGTATAAAACATCACATATCGTATAAAAATGTATTTCTTGAACTGTTATCTGAAACTAATGAAGTGTTTTAAAAGTTGACGAAAGATAGTAAGATAATATGTGTATGTATTAACTTTGCCGCAGGTACGATACTTTCGAACTGAAAGGTCATAATTGCGGCAATTGTTATCACAAACGGCTATTCGTTCTAATGGGTGATTGCGTTGCAATAAATTCTCTACTACAAATATTTTCGTAATATCTTTATGTGCAATCTATTTTTATAGGCTGACTTATTTTACACAGTAGGCATCTATACGTACGGTGTTGACGAAAGCGTTATGCGCAATATCATTTCTACATTATGGATTTTGTATAAAATAGTTGGTACAAAATTATTTATAAAGTATTTATTAATTTTTGTATTTAACTTTAAGATTTAATTGTAATTTGCTCTAGAATCTCGATGTATTGTGTGCTCATAACGCGAGTTTTTCGAGTGACTGTAGTCGATGTTTTTGAATGGTTTAATGTCTTTATTGTAATGTTTAAAAAGTAACATAATATTAATATCGAAATTGGAATGATGTGAAATTGTATCACATGGGTTTCTGTGAAGTTAATAAACGGTACACATTTCCCAATTACACTGGCAATATATAGATGATACGTGTTATTACCTACTCATAGGCATTAGTTATCGGAATGAATAGAAGAAATTATGACATTTCTTGTTGTCTCATTTTTCTCGGAGCTCAGTACCTACATTAATTGGGTAACTTGGCAGATATTTATGCAAAAGTTTTACATACATCCGTTTAGTAATTGTTTTGATGTAGGTACTTATAAAAAGGGCTTGCGGCAATTGTTCTTATACCAAGTTATATGGTCATAATGGTTATACGGTTGTGTCAAGGATTATTGTCAGTCGTTTTGGGAAGTGGCTAACTGCTCATGGTCTCGATATTTTCAAGAATATTTGTCGTATATTAGAACAGATTGCGCGTTAGGCTTATTAATCACTGCCGGTACTTTTAACATTTCTTAAAATAAATAGTAAGTCCTTTGATAAACCTATACTGTTTCTAACTCGTTCAATTTTGTAGGTAATATATACCGTGTACCTAAATGTTTGGACAAAGTGTACCGATGTTCGTATATTTAGGGTTAATTTTGTGGATACTCGATCAGTGTTAAATAGATACCAAAAATTTAAAATTTGGAAACTCTACTTTAAATTATATAATTATAATAATTAAAAATATAAATGTCTATTTGAATAAATTGAATAATTCATAAACGTAGATTGTTCGTTTTATTTGTGATATGTACCATCCACTATATTGAATTGATTATTAAACTGATTACCAATGCCTATTTTCGACATATTAATGCTATTATGTTGATTACTGAAATAGAATCAGGTGGTGTTAAGCATTATAAAAACAAACCAACTCTATTTTTGAACATCAACAGTAGGTCCCATCAATATTTAATCTGTAATAATAATGTGTCAGTTATGCTGCTAAGACTTATAAATATTAATCTGCTGGTGATTGGAAGGGTATGCTACATGTGCATAAATAATAATTATTATTCTTCTTATCCTTTAATGTAGTGCACATTAAATACTGGTTAGAAAACTACTATAATCAGTATTAAAATTGGACGAATCATGGTTCAATATTCAAGATAATCATCGTCCGTTTATAGAAACGGACGATGGACTAATAAGGTTGATAGCAACATTATTAGAAATATTATAATTTATTGTTTTGTTATTTAGATAAAAAAATGTAGCCATGCACATAGTTGTTACATTGAAGCCTCTTTAACACTAAGTAAAATGCAGTGTAATAAGCTCTTTATTTACTGTTTCCTTATTTGCGGTTTCCATATTTCTAAACGTCATCCTCTGTCAATAAGCAGTTTTTACTGTATAGCCAGTAGTATTAAGGAATAGTACATAAGGAGCTTATTTCTCTGACAAAAATTACGCTAGAATATTATTCGTGTAAGTCGAAATTCAGAGAAAGAACGATTAAGTAACGGTTAGCAGAATTGCTTTTCTGATTTCATAAGATTCCAGATTAAATTGAAAAGATTTTTATTACAATACCAAGAATACCTAGCTAGAATACTCAGGTCACTCACAGTTTGTTGTCTACTTTGTATTTGTATTTCATAAAATCCTACATAAACCAAAATTTTATCTCACGGTTGAATTTGCAAGGGCAACATTGAGTTTAACAATCAATGTCAAAATGAATAATGTGATGAACAGCATAGAATGGTGTTATTATCCTTAATATTTGAAAACTTACTCAGACTTCAAATGAAGTCATAAAAGTAATTAGTTACGTTATAGTGTTTGTGTTTTTCTTAATTTTCGTTTAATTTGCGTTTGAATTTTCAAAGAATTCCGTAGGTATATTGTATGTATTTGCTCGGGCCGATTTGATTAAATTGCAAATTGGTGGAGCATGAGCAATCATCGTGCATGATTTGTTGAAACATACATTTTGCATCACTAAGTCTATTAAATTTTTAGCAAATTATTAACTGAGTGTTATAATATGTTATCACATTCTGTGTTGTTGTTATGTGCAGTTACTTGTGCGATAACAATAAATGACAATCATAGCGGTTGGGAGTATAAAGGGGGTTTGGACGATGCGTTTTCGTCATGGCCCTCGCTTCACAATACCGCGAAGCTGATGCTATCGAAGCGGCAAGCCTTACAGAATACCGGTGACGCAACAACGCTTCATAAAGATGATAAAATTGAAGAAGTTAAACACTTGGAGGAGAATAAAAAAGATGTGAATAAGCAAGTCGGCCTCAGCGAAGGAGGTTCTGAAAACTTAAAACCCCCGTCTACTCTTGTAATAGCAACCAATGAAACTAAGATTCAGCCAGAAGTACATTCAACTTCCAGCCCTAAAATGGAACCAGTCAAAGGTTATACATTTTTCATGTCAATTATTGTATTATGTTGAAGGAGCTCTCATACATAAGGAGACCCAATAAAACTTGATTATTCAACAATCACTATTAGGAATGTATGACAACAAAGCTTGATGGTTTAACAATCATTTTGAAAATTTTATTTAATAAATGAACTAAAGCGTAATTTCATGTTTTGAATATTTCAGAGAATTCTGTCCAAAATGCCACCAATTCTACTATAGCACCGCCTGCTACTGAGAAGGTGTTAAATGCTACAGCCTCCAAGGCACCTACGTACCAAGCAGACTTAAGTAATCCTGGTGTAATGAAGCGAGGCGTAATAGTGTTTGGAGGATTTAGTCTGTTGGCTATTGCCTATTTTATCTTTTACAGGTATGCCACATTTATCTCTCACAGTCAAATACTGTATCTTTATTTATTTATATGTTCACCCATCACCTGTCACATAACTTTTTAAGAAAACTAAGTACAGCAGAATGATATAAAATTGCAATTCATACAAATAGCAATAAATAAATTGTACTAATAATAATTTAATACTCCAGTAATGTAATATAACTTCCTTGAAACTTAGTATGCAAGGGAATCTAGAAGATAACAACTGACCGGATGTAACATAAAAATAATTAATTATGTATG
>DWQT01002372.1:0-14299 GCA_018244895.1 Myscelus amystis hages | reverse complement strand
CTTCATGTAAACTAGTTAAGTACTAGTATTTCAATATTACTCGATGTAACGATAAAGGAAAACGTAAAGCAACCTCGCATGTAGAGTATAATATTGAATTGTGCAAAGTCTACCAACCCGTACTTGACCAGGATAGATGCTTTAAAAACCTCACAATGACACGGAGACAGGTTGAAGAAGCAACGGTCAAGATTGCAAAAATGATCAAGATTAGCAAAGCAACATTCCTCTGCACGTGACAAGTGACAGAATTAACGATCAAAATTCATTGGTCGGATATGAAATTACGTCATATCATATCAACCTAATAGCAGTAGACTTTGTGGCGTTGCAACAGCAATAATAATATCTTGAGAAGCCTTACACGTGGCGATCTGATTCCAAACTAGTTACAGCCTACTGGTGTCCAGATAGCATAAACTGAAACTATATTATACTATACTATACTTTACATGCTATAAATGCTAATTAGAAAAATGTTCGTTCTGATTTAGAATCGAATCCACGACCGGCTTAGCAGTTCTCTGACTAGATGAAGAAGCCAATTGATAACTAAATTAGCACGTTAACTTCCCACTGGTGTCCTTACCTTGCGCCGAAAAATGTTCCCTCCCGCGTTCCGTAATATGATCGCGCGATACCGGCGATTCGTATCGTAGTCGTATTTGTATCGTATTCGTATTCATATTCGCATCGTGCTCGTATCATATCTATTCGTATCGGTGTGCAAGTGTCGTTTGCGAGTCGATCCGAATATCCGGAAATCGATACGCGAGTCACATCGATATTCGCCGGCGATTGTGAGCGATCCGTTTTCGTTGGTAATGCATATTTACGGATAGTTTCGTTTGTTTCAGTTGGTAACGCTGACCGAGTGGGTCGTGGGTTGGAATCGACGATTTCAGCTTGACTTATTTTATTTGCGAATAGGAATTAAATTTGAAGCAAACTGGAATTGTAATGGAATTTCAAATTGATTGTATTTTTCTAAATTGTATTGATGCTTGTAATGATAATCTGTGGTCTTATCAAGACAACACAACAATGCAGTGGAAGGATGGAGCAAGAATTATATGTTTTGATTAGAAACAGATGAATAAATGCCCAAACCAGAAGTAAATTGTTAAGTTAAAAGAAATTATGTAATTATCCCTTAACTTACATACAAATACGTGATGTAATTTTCACCGATAGGATCGCTTCCACTGTCGATCGCGATAGCGGAGTATCATCGCCGCCCAACCTCCCCGCAGGTGTGGTGCCAACGCTACAGTTGAAATAGTACATCCGGCGATAAAAAATCTAATGGTAACCTAATGATGATAATGATATTTTACTATCAATATTAACGATTTGAGAAAAGCTTGTGATGATAGCAATGTTCCATATCATGTATAACGCATTTTCCTTACGTGACTCTCGGCTCCCGAATATAGCACTTTCTCTTTATAGTATGTATTTCATCATAAACCTCGGCACTGCGACATATTTTTTTTTATATATCTATATGAAAATTTTTTTCAAAATGATTTTTATTAACAACACCAAAACCGGAAACTATCGAACGAAACAAAGATAAAAAAATTCGCCAACAAACATACGAGACAAAGGTACTAAACAAATTTTGTGTTTACCTAAGTAATATAGATAACAAAATATTATATTATCCCTTATAATATTAAAAATCTGATCCCAAACTAAGCGGAACCATTAATGTTCACTGCACGAGAATCGAACCCACGACTGGTTTAGCAGTCTTTAACTACCCTTTCGCCAGTCTGTCTATGAAAGTTTGTCGTGTTTAACGTTTTAAATTATAACACATTGATAATAGTCGTGAATAGTTGGGATTGACCCAGTACCCCCGTCACTAAACACCCGAGGGGAGGCCGGGGCGTTGATAAAGCATCGATTGCTGCTATCGGTAATAGTCCGATCGTATCAGTCAAACTCATTTTAGGTTCACGATAAATATCGTCCGTGCTTTTAAGGTTTCGAATAAAACGGATGTTAAAACTTGAACTTGAATGGAATACGGATGTAATTATTTTGTACCTTTAAAGGAAATTGTAACAATTCCACATACGGTTTTCAGATTTAAAATCGCTTAAATGTCTGTTTTATGGTAACAGGATAGCTGATAAACATACACATATATTATACATATCATATAATACTTATAAAGATATTTTTATAACATCCAGATACGGAACAAACAAATGCGCTTACTCGTATCACACAATTTTTTGTTTTGGTGGGAATCGAACCCACGACCTCCAGTTTTGCAATGTGTCTAACCAGTCGACCACGAAGCCAGTCATAAAAAGTGAATGTACGCATTCCGTTAAAAGGAAATATCAAATGCACACAAAATCACCCGAGCTGTTGTCAGTTGGTCGCCGCATTAAGAATCCATTAAGTGGTCGAATCGTATTAATTCGTCTTTATCATCTCCACTGCTATCAGTTGAGTACCTCGCTTGATTTATATTGGGATTTTTATCGACGGCTATGGCTGGTGGCGCCATGGTATCCATCCCGTATCGTATCGCCGGCATACGAATCACGACTGCATAGAATGGATCTACACTCTAAAACAAACTGCTTATCGGTCTCAGATTGGTGAGGAATCCGTTTCGATGGTCAGAAAAGAGTGTAACTTAACTGATCTCTTCGTCTAGTGCGGCTCTCACCGCTAGATGCAAGTAGTCAGTTCAAACCTAGCCTAGCCACAGAAACAAATGCGCTGATCACATTTGCGTGATCACCGCATTTGTTTCTGTGGCTGTAATGAATATATGTATACATAAAGTATTTTACATATATCTATCTATCTATATATATTGACTCATCATGATATCTCTGGAACCAGAAGACCTAGAGACTTGAAATATGGTAGGAATATTCCTTTCGGCGAGTAGAGGTCAGCTAAGAATGGATTTTACGAAATTCCACATGTAAGGGGGGTTGCGGGGGTGTTAATTGTCATTTATATAGCAAAGCAACGTTTGCCGGGTCAGCTAGTATGTTATATATGTTTGTTTATCAGCAGTTGCAAAATGTTCGTTTAGAGTAGACGGTCGTTAGTGAAGTTGAAAATAAAATTATTACTACTAAACTGTTCGAATGTCAAGTTCAATTGTGCGTACTCGTATGTACCAGGGTACGTAGCATCGCTTAAGGAATGCACCCAAAACAATATAATTAGCAGTTTCGGGAACAAAAAGTTATCTTATCCGATAGAGATGCATCGTGGCGCCAGAGCGATCGCCTCTATCTCTTTCGTCTCTTGAAATTAGGGTGCACAGATTATAAACACACTTACGAACTTCTAAATGGAAACGCGATAAAATGTGGGAGAATTCAGGGGAGTTCTTTAGTAATGGAGTTGAAAGAAAGAGATAGATAAACACTTCCGCCCGGCCTCTGTATTACCACAACATAATTTGGAATTATTCTAAGCAAGTATGTTACAGCTTACACCTCATTACCACCACCACGTATGCCTATTTTACAATAAAAATAAATGAACTTGTTAATTAAAACTCAGAGATATGAAAAAACATCTAAAATCACAGTCAAAATATACAATAACAATTTTTTGTCACAACATACACAAGGCAATCTTAATTCTACAAAGGCAAAAGTTGTGCCATAGTGACCGGATTTAATCTAGATATATAAATGAAACAAACACCCGTGCTGACTATACAAATGTTTGGGTTGGAATGGAACCCACAACCTTAAACTCAGCAATCAGTACCTCTAACCGTTAAATCGCTTAATTAGACTGGAGCATTCTTCTATTATAACTTACAAATAAATATTGTTACTCGCTGTTAAATGCCTATATTCCATTTGATTATTAACTGAATCTGTAACTAAAAGTATCTGCCTATCCGCACAGAAAAGTCTGGTGGAGAATTATCCAGCCTTTCAGTTGCCGGAAAGACCCTTGCCCAGGAGTGAGGTATAAAAGGCTGCTACCAAAAATATAGGGCAGATTTGGATTTAACCGTCAAAGCGGTTAACGACAACTTAAACTTAATTTGCACAAATATGGGTACATTTAAAGATCTTACAGAATTATTAGTTCAATCCATATGAAGCTTTTTACGGCATACATATGCGGCGACTTTGCTGCTCAACCGCAGCCAGAGTAGCGACAGTAGCTGCATGAAGGGCACGTACTTTATACGTTTTCACGTTTAAGTAGATTTATTTCCTTATCAAGATTCTGCATAAAAATAGCCAGAACGTATTCAGCATGCGATGGCAGATAACCATCAGCTGGCCATCGGCTACACCTGCCCGGTATCTTGCGATCTTAGAGCCATCCTTGTAGAATATTACATAAAACAACGTATGCAATGTTTCTTGGAGAGCGATAAGTGTGCTCAGTGCAAAGAAAGTGACGTTGAATCGGCTAGGTTCAAGGTTAATAATTACAGTATAAGAACCAACTGTAAGTGTTTTGGCAACGCCGAAATTACGCTTAGCTTCTTATTTTTTGGGATGGGAGAAACTGTCGAAAGGTGCAGCAGTACTTTGGGAGAGACAGTTGGTTATGTAAGGATTTTACCCATTAAAATCTCTTCGGTGGCCTATCTCAGCGCTGTTGATCTCAAAACAGAGCATAGGTTCTATCTGCGAGCCTACTTGCGGGTATAGTTGTCTTGTCCCATGATTTCCACTTCTGTCTGGGCGGTTAGAGCTTCCAATGGCCGCCAAAAACTCCGAAAGAATTCTTTTCATTCTCTTTGCCTCATCCCGAATTTTAGAAACCATCTATCTTCATTTTTACTATTTGTCTTCGTGTATTCTTTATGTATAAACTATCCTTTGTATATAACAAAAATGGCTCTACATAAAGCTGTCATTACGTATGTGTTTAGCGACTCTACATTTTCTTCAGCACCTGTTTCATATCGGGCAATCACAGCGTTTCGCTATCGGTGCATCGGCTAACATCTACGGCCATCTCGCCGGACGACTCTACTTAGTTACTGCACAACTTTCTACGATTATGATGTAGAGCTACCGATCTCTATCAACTGTACGACACTTTGTTATAATTTTAAACGTGTTTTTTGTTTATAAAAAATAGTCTTTAATCTGAGAAATATCTAGAAATTGTGGTAACTATTGCTATTTTTATGCCACAGCATTCTTTTAAGCCCTTTTTTGAGACTGTTCGACACAGATCTCCAACCGAATAAAAAATGTTTCAAGCCATAGTCTACTACAACGGTTTCCTATTGTAAACATAGGTGTCCTAAAACTGAATTAAGTCCTACATAGCCGTTTTCAAAATAAGAATATTATAAAACATTTCGTATTTAATGATAGTTCAGAGAGATGCTTAAAACCGTGAAGATAACAATGCTTGCACAAGATAAAAGATTAAGAATTAAAATTAAAATTTGCTGATTAAACATAAATAACTTTAAATATGGTATAAAAATTTTATTTCTAATTATTCGCTATAAAAATAATACGCCTGAAGCAAGGATGTTACTTAAAATTAGGGATGGTAGTAACCTCCAGGATTCGACTAAGAGATGCCACGGCACTTATGTATATGTTATAATTAAAGAATTTGTTTACTTTCATCCCTATAAAGGATTAAAGACTTTTTTAATATGAGGTCGTTTTGGTGTGACTTATCCAGTCATAAAGCAGTTAAGCTATGAATGCGATTTGATATTTAACATCTAATAGCTTACGTGAACATTTGTTAACATAGTGATAATTAATTTCATCTTCATTAAAGGTTTAATTAATTTCCAGAAATATGAATTTGAAGTTATCCATAAGCGCAAAGTATGTGGATAGTGTATTTCTTTGTTTCTAAAAATACATTGGATATGGGCTTTATTTTATTTCATATCCCACTGTTGGGATAGAGTTATTACAGAATTAACACAAAAATAACTGCATGTAACAAATACGGCAACCCTATTGTATCTTGATAGTTATATAAATATGATAATGAACTTGAAAATTAATTTAATGAAGTTAATGATAAGTAAAAATTAATGATAGGGGATCTGGATGTTTTTAATTAACCTGTTTAATTGTTATCTTACACATCGGACTAGCGCGTGGAAATTATTATCATGATTATAATAAGGAATAAATTAATCACATCATCTTCTGATTAAATTTGCGGATTAAAACTGGAGTTGCAAATGTCAATGAGATAAAAATGTTTTAAAAATTTCATGTGGCTTTTTAAAAAGAAAAACTAACTACCTACGTGTAAGAAAATCAGATATGTAACGAGTACTTTTAACGGAATTCCCTACATACTTATATATTTTTACACCAACAAACAATGAATATTCAATTTACAAAAACAATTGTAAAATAATTTCATAAATATTGTCTATTACTGATGAATTGGAACGCAAATATTAAATGCTGGCAAGTCTCGTATTAAATGTGATGTACCTACAATGAATTTAATTTAATATATTGAAATCATATACCTAGTATATATAAATGTTAGATTTCTGCACTCTTCTCTAATGTAAATTGTAACAACCAAAATTATGCTGATTCACACTTACAAAGTACTTTATTGACGTATTGGTATATAAATATAACATTCTGATTTTCCAAATGCGTAGTTTTAGTATCTATTCCCATTGAATATGTGCTATAATTATAGTGGAAAGGAAACAAGCGTTGTACTTGCAGATGGTATTCAGTCTTACGTCTGCAGAGCTTTACCGAGTGACGTAGAAGACAAATCGCCCAGAGCAATGCTAGTGATCGACAGGAAACCTATTGGATAAAATCGATCTTTATATTTTATTATACTATTACTATCTTCTACTTTACTAAATAGCAATGATATAATAGACACAAATGTATAGGACATAGGACAGTCGTGTAAAAACGGACTTTAAAGAGAAGTTTGATTGGTGATCCTATAACGTTTTTCATAGGAAAAGGGGAACGGAAAATAGTTAGGACAAATATAGATTTGTTCTAACTATTTTCCGTTCCCATTGGGGTAGGTACCTGCAGACTAATAATTTCTACCCTCTAAGGTTTTAATAAACTTTTTTTACATCTATTTTCATCTAATTCATAGATGATCGTTTAACACTACTATTGATAACAATTACTGGTCTCGTGGTCGAGTAGTTAGAGAACCTGACTGCAGGGCGGTGGTCGTGAGTTCGATTTCCATCCAGAAAAAAACATTAGATTGTTGTGAAAACACTAATAATGTTCTATCTATCTATTCTATATCTACCTATATACAGTATAGGAGATTTGCATTGGAATCAGACAGTGTTTTTAACTATTTCAATTGCTATGTCACTTTAACCACTGTTGTACTTTGTGGATGGTTTAAAGACTGGCTGTCTGTACTCAGCGCTGCTATCGACGCGGCATCGATCTGATGGATGATACGCAGTTGGGTATTTGTCGATCTACCCTCCCGATATCACGCTACGAGTACCTATACAGCGTACCGCTCAAGTTATGTAGCGACTGTATTAATGGTATACATTAAAGTTATCGTATTTTGTTTCTTGATGTATTGTTTTTTTTTTTCATATATGAAACCTAAATTATCATGTCGCGTGATGGCCAATGTGGTAATTATGACATTATTATAAACCTATTTTAACCACATTATAAAATGTAGATGACTTCCGAAATCCTTAATCCTGAAATTCTGTTATACTGAACTTTATCCGTTTTTTATGTTCTTAAACGAGTAACAAGAACTAGGTAACAACTAGGTAACAAGAACTAAGTAGGTAACTAGGGTGAATTAGCTAATGCAAAACGTTCCATTACTAGTCCACTGGTGGACCGGGTCATGGTGAGAGGGATTTAGGCCATAGTCCACCACGCCGGCCAAGTGCGGATTGGTAGACTTGGCACACCTCAGAAAATGTTATACAAACTTATGACATCCCTAAGGTGTGCAGGTTTCCTCGCGATGTTTTCCTTCACCATTTTAGCAAGTGATATTTAAATTTTACTTTTAAAACGCACTTGGTAAATCAGAGGCGCGTGCCAGGATCGAACCCAGACCCCCGGAGTGAGAGGCTGAATTTCAAACCACTGGGCTATCACTGCTTTTACGTTCTTTTAAAGGACATTTAAGTGTTGGTAGACGAAATGCACTCTGTTCTATATAAACATGTATAGTCTTAGAATAGTATGAATTATTCCCAGCCTTTACTGGGAATATTTTTAATGAAATTCCCCTAACAAATCCCGTGTTATCACACCACTCATCTTTGGGTATTTGGATGCATAGCTCCTAGCAACGCGGGGACGGGCGCAGGTAATATTAACTCCCCTTTGGCTCAGTGGTGAGTGAATCAGGGCCGAGGTGCAGGTTGTAGGTTCGATTACCAACCAATAATATGCGACGGTCATTACTTGTTGTGTGTTACAAATTACATAATATAATGTTTGTTAGGTTGTACAGGTTGCTATTCCGTAGTTGACAGCGTGATAGACTATGGCCCACAACTTTAAAACCTATGTCACACAGTGGAGCAATAAATGACCAACAGTGGGCAACTGTGGGCTAATATGATGGTGATTAGAATCGTTTGAAATAGCACTTAACGCAAGTTATCTCTACAAAATATATGAATTTCCCAAGTGTTTGATAACTCTACCAAGTTTTAGCTCACAAAAATATTTCGTACAGTAATTTTCCATATACTAATACGAAATTAAAATTTACTTAGTGCACATTATTTGTGTAATGTTATACGGATTTCAGAAGATTAATCGTATATCTAAATTCTTATCGCAAACACATGCACAAAAGAACTACTTTTAAATACCAAATCATCTGGAGGTTTTTTTGTCAAACTTTTTTGTTGCATCCGTTTTATGCAATTGAAAATGAGAGAATTTCGCCTCACAATTACGAAGTTATGACTTTTGTCAGTTTAATTTGAATTTAGTATGACAAACAGATTCATTAACAGTTTATTTCTTGACTGTGTTATTGTGGGTGTAGATAACCATGATAATAGATCTGGGAATTGTTTGAAACACAACCATTAAGATTTATTTTTGTGTTATAGCTGAAATGGCAGCGATAAGTGTGTCATGGCGGATCTGATAGCGTGAACAAACTTATTTCTGTTATTATTTACTTTATTTACAACGTTATCTCGCCTGGCCGATGCTTTGTCACGATGCTGCTTTTATTAACCAAAGCAAATAACGACCTAGCGTCTGGGTATTGTGGTTAGCGGGGCTCAGAAACCAGAGAACGGGTTCAATTCTCAATCGTTATAAACTTGTGTTATGTGTTATGAGCATCTGTTTGTTCTCGATGTTACAAAAGTATGTATATACAAAATGCAATATGCAGCTGTGAAATATTTTTTTTCTTACGCTACATTGTACTCGCATTGCTATCTACAGATCTATGATAGAGCCTCTAGATAAATGCAACACTTTTTACAAAGAAAGGACGGTTATTTCCGATTTCTTAAGATACGTAGAGAAAGAATCATCAGATATCTTATAAGATTTTCTATAATAGACAACACTTACTTGTGTTAGCATAGTTCGATTTTCTAGTGCATATTTAACAGACACTAAAACGCTTTATCAACGGCGAAGCGTAACTACCAGTCACGTTGGTGTCCGCTGCCGTAAAATATTTTATAGAGCGGTGGCCGTCTCGCAAAAATTTCGCCCGTCGTGAGTTTCGTTCCGTTTCAAAAACGCGCCACTATCGAAATATCGCGCGAGATACGACTTTTATGGCGGGCAGCTTTTTTATTTGACATTTTATACAAGTTTATTCAAACACAACGATAGCATCGCTGACGTTATCTTTCAATGCAACGTTACCGCGAGCTCCGGGCCGATAGGATCTCGGGCCAGCCATTGCTAGTTAAACCAACTTGATAAGGGATCGGGCGCGCGCGTGTGCGTGCCGCGTCGCCACACGCGCGCCTGTGTGCGGAGAGGGGCGCTCGAACGCGAACCAGCCAGTCACTCAATTTACGCGGCAAAAGAATGACGTCGATGAAAATGGTCGCGCCCGTAAGCATATAGTTCGATTCGTGTTGGTTAGTGTTGTGCTCGACGCTGTGATGTTATTGTGGCTGAGGTACCTCAAGCACCTGGAGCTGGCGTGCGCGAGTGCGGCCGAGTTCCCGCCAGGTGGCGCGGCGGACGTCAAAACAATGTGTACGCACCTTCATTTGTTTACTTTCCTTTCAGCTTAGTATCGAATGTCAGTTGCTAGAAATACTCGCTCGGGCATTTCGAATTTCGAACTCGGTTCTAATATCGAATGTCTGGGATTGGTTTTTTTTTCGAATGTTTACGATACCGCTCCGTGCTGCCAGTTCAATGTTTATCTTCACCAACCGACGTTTTGAATTCATGTTCAATTGTTATAACAAACAAACATTAATGAGAAACCACTAAAGCAGATAAGTTTGAAAATAAATATACCGCCATTAAGGAGAGAACGTTTTCAACGGAATCGCGATAAAGCGGTAATGTTTCTAAGTTTTTTTTATCTTATTTGCGTCTGATAGTCGTTAGTGGGCAGACGCAAACATCAGATTTTTATTGCACTGTTATCTCGACATAAGTAGTTATGCTGTAATTCATATGATGAAAAAATCAGGATTTATTATTTTGCTTAAAGCAATGACTGATAATCGTGGGGCTTAACTAGACGTGTGAGGTAGATTCTGTAAACACAAATATGTAGACTTATTAATTTCGTTATTACGACTTGTATGCTACTTGGAAATTGGGCTTGTTACTCTTTTTGTTGCCAGAAAGACTTATGAAGAACGCTAAGAGATGCATTTCATTTATTTATTTATTTTGTTATTTATAAGCTCGTGACAGAGATGCGTGTCAGTATTTGGACTAAAATACCTGAATCGTGAAGTTACTCTGGCTTTTTAAAACAAAAAACTTATTAAAACTAGTCAGTCAGTCTTATTGGCAACTCGTGGGAGTTTACCCTAACTTCCACAGAACATCCAAGATCATAATACGTAACACGTTAGTGCAATCAACACTTCGCTTGAATGCTGATGCGATTCAAAGGCTTTTTATGGTTCCAGCTAAAACCTACGAATAACCGTCAACATGATAGTGGGTAGCGACAATGACATCTGGTTATAAAAATAGATACTACAATACACTTTTTTACAGATTTCATGCCTCTGTTACATTTTATTTCCAGCCAGTATCGGATACATGTAAAAACAAAAACAAAAAAAGAGATATTAACAGAAAAAAAAAATTAATAAAGAAAGACATGTGCAAACATCGACACTGACAGAGCTGAGTATAATATTTAGTACACGTGACGGCCAGTTGAAATTCTAGCCGCGTGTGGCTCGTTACCTATTTTGACAGCTGATGTCAATGTCAAACTCGCTTAGAACGTAAGAGATTGTTTCGCAATGCACACGTGTACCGTTAGCAAATGAGTAGTACAACGATTAAAATATTAAATATTTTAGAATTCTTTTTTAAATTTCGTTCAGTTATCACATGTTTTAATGAAGACTTTCGACTTCGATTTAATATTTTAAACGATTACCAATTCACATTCGGCGAGTGTAGACTATGGCTTAAATCCCTTCCACTACGAGCGGTCAGTGCAGCATTGGGCCAATGGCAGGGACGAGAAAAAATTTCATTTACAAAAACGCGGTTGTTCCCCCCATTAGCGAGTCAGCGGTCGTATCTGGGAACTTGGCAATGGTTGATAATGAACGTGACATCGCAAGATAACACCGCAAATAAATATATAATTAACATGATGTCTATTTCTCAAATTTGTACGCCGTAAAAGGCAAAATATGGATTGAACTAATAATTTTGTACCATCGTTAAAATGTACCCGCATTTGTCCAAATTAATGTCTGTCTTTGTCTCAGTCTCAGTCTCTGTCTCTGTCCCTGTTTCTGTCTCTGTCTCTCTCTGTGTCTGTCTCTGTCTCTCTCTGTGTCTGTCTCTGTCTTTGCCCCTGTGTCTGTTTATGTTTCTGTCCCTGTCCCTGTCTCTCCCTGTCTCTCCCTGTCTCTGTCTCTGTCTCTCTCCCTGTCCCTGTCTCTGTCTCTGTCTCTGTCCCTGTCTCTCTCTATCTCTGTCTTTGTTTCTGTCTCCGTCTCTGTCTCTGTGTTTGGCTTTGCAACGCGTTGTTGACGGCTATTCGATACGTACTGAGATTACGCCAGTGCGATTTCTATTTGACCACTGCAAGGTTATCGTTCGAACGGATTGTCCGCTGCCTCTAATGTTTACACTTTGATCGATGAAGATAATTTTTTCACGCATATCCTTCGAGTGTTAAGGCGTGTGCGCACTGTCCGATTCGAAACCGCTAATTGTTAATCCGATTTTGGAATGCATCACGTGTTAGTGATATTAGTTGCACAGTTATTGAATCATTTATCATCTACCTTTATATCACACTGGATTGTTCTATATAAGATACTCGTAATTGTTGTGTATATTGAATTTCTAAAACTGGGTTACTTATTTTGTATTAACAATAAAATTAATGCAGTAACATGATACTTATTAAGAATGAAATCACAATGTAAGCATATCCTATAGCTTATGTGTCAATAGGCATATACTATGAACATTTTTACAAAATTTATCGTTACGATACTTCTATATCGGATCGGATACCAACATATTGATTCCAGTCAAGCTACTGGTATGCTAAGTATCCATTCGGATCATGTATAAGCGTAGATTGATTCTGTTATCTACATAGCGTCTGTCAGACCAAACGAATTCCGATATCGGAACGGATAGTGTGTTATAGCTTCAAACGAAAGGTGTAGAGATTGCAGATATATTTTGAATGTAGCATTTTTGATTGAACAGTTCATTCCGGGATCATTTTAGAAAGACGAATAATTCATTATTAAGTAAAGTTTCAATTGTGATCGTTCGGATGTTTTCGATTGTAGCCTTTATTCCGATTGTAATAAAGTGCATTATAAAATATTGGTTATACATACTCGTAATACAGGGTGGTGCTAATGTGTTTTATTTGTTTGCATTGAAGGATAGGAATGCGGGTCAGTTTTACGAGTGTATTTATCGCGAGTCAATGACTCAGCCGGCTTAGATTTCAATGTCAAGAATTCGAGCAGAGTTATATAAATTTATTTAACACACAACCGGCGAACTCTTCGAAAAGTAAACTACAAAAAAGCTTTTCTTTATCTTTTACAGATTGTGAAGGTATTGAAATTTATCAGATTGAAGTAACATTTGTGAAAGCTCAAAAGTAACTTGAATGTTTGAGGGACACTGATTTAAGTCGTATCAGAATTTCACGAAGATTTTTTTGAAAATCAAATAAAGCAGTCTTTCTACGATTGATAAACAAGTATATATAAGTTGACTAGTTTCTTGGTCTTGGTGAGAGACCCGGAATGCTAAACCGAAGATAGTGGGTTCAATTCCCAACCATACCAAACATTTATGGGATGAGCACATTTGTATGTTCTGTCTCTGGGTGTAAAAAAAATACATAAGTATTATATTTTAGTAATCAGCTGTCCGGTCACCATAACACAGGCATTCTATCGCCTAATTTGGAATGAAATAGTAGTGTATTGAATTGTCCCAACTTTTATTAAGGATGAAGGAAAAAATTGTGAGGAAACTTGCACAACCTTGAGATATAGTTAATGTTTGAGTGTATGAAGTCTGCCAACCGCACTTGGTCAGCTTGTTAAATTATATCCTAAGTTTTCCACAAGACCAGTGTCCAAACTAAAGCTGAGCTATCTTAAAAGATATCTAAGATACTTCAGAGGCGTTTCATGAACTTCGAGAATTTTCTTATCGTTCGACGCGACAGCCCACGATTGTACCGAAACTCCCACATGATAGAGTCATTTGAATAAAATTGAGTTATTTACGACAGTTTCCCATGCGACGCGGCTATCGTTGTGAGTATACGAATTCTATTGTTTCATCTAATGCAACGATTTCCCAAAATATAAAGTTAAAAGTTATCTCCGGGCGCATCGCGCGGCGATCGGCTGTTATCAGTGGGAGGTATCTACGGTGCAGTGCCTTCGCGTTATCAGTGGGATCTCGACGGATTTTTGAGCACGTAAAAAAATTATGACCGGGGAAATAAATTACGTTCTTTTTTCTTGGAGGGGAGTTTTGAATTATGTTGCTGTTCTATATTTCGTTGGGCGACTATGGATGGTAGTGACAATGAATGGCTATATCTGTTATTTATATATACAGGATTGAATGATTAACTGACCTTTTTT
>DWQT01002371.1:0-14302 GCA_018244895.1 Myscelus amystis hages | reverse complement strand
ACATTTGTTTGTTCTGTGTCTGGTCGTAATAAAAATATCTATATAAGTATTATATAATATGTATATATGTATGTTTACCAGCTGTCCGGTTACCATAACACAGGCATTAAATTGCCTACTTTGGAATCGTATAGCCGTGTGTGGAATTGTCCTATGATATTATTATATTATTAATATTGTGATGCATATTTATACTTATGAAAACGGCATAGGATTGCGATAAAGCCATGGGTAATCTGCTGTGGCTAGCGTAATTTTGCGACTATGCTGCGAATGTAATATAAATATTTAAAGACAGAAATTCATGTATATGATACCTTTATTGTAAGATCAGCTTTCGCTTAAATATTTTACACAAACTAAAAACAATACCAGAACAGAAGGCGTAAGAAAAATACCAACTTCTGAGCATAGGTCAACGTAAGATAACCTGAATAAATAATATTGGCTTTGTAATAAATTATCATACCGTTATATTAAGTTTGTCACATATCACATCCCTATTAGATAAAATAATCGTATAACATATTATGTTACATATTATGCAATATATACGTATTATATATAACGTGTATGTGCACAAAGTTCAACTAGACGCTAAAAGTAGCGATTGGATTCAAATAGGCTTCGTTTAAAACATAGAGTGGTATTTACTAATGTTTATGATTTTCATGCACTTTTATGTAGGTATATTATAAATAAATTGTTTAAATAACAAAGTGATAGAATTATTCAGTTATTTTGGCAGGGGTCCTGCTTTACATACATATTTATATAAAGTTATAATTAATTGCTAGAGTTCTTCCGGCGTTTAAATCGATAAATCTTTTCGATCTTCGAGCGCCGATATTTAATTTCGCAAGATTTTTTTTTGGCCTGAACAAAACATTTCTAATACATCTCAATTTCTTAGATATCCTTGAAATATTAAAGTTAGAAGATATTTATTCAATTATTGAATTGTACCAATATTACACAAATAAAATATCAAATCTACGTATTATTACCTACTATTTTTCTTTGCAAGGAAAATACGTCATGCAATAACAAAACAATTAACATTAACTTGAAACAAGAAGATAAAGGCATCGCTTGGGAATGTGCGCTAAACTTTGGTCCCCTTGTGCTATATAAGAATATAACAGCAAATACTTATTCACCTGAGCAAACGTTATTTCACTGACACGAAAACTATAGCACGAAATGGTTTTACCTAATGTTTTTATAGGTTACAAATTACGACATATTTTATGAAAAAAAATAACTGAAGTAAATTGCATTGCTTTATCATTTTTGTAGTCGTTTTGTACCAATTGAAGCATTTCTTTGATGGGCTCAACGTTGAGAGAGACCCGGCGACTAGCTGTAATTATTATTGTTCCTCCAACAAATACTGCTCTAGTAATAAATTGAATACAAATATTGTTAATACATCTTATCACTATATTGTAACGACGACTATATGAATTGATGCTGAGAATTTCATCATGTTCGAGCAAATATTATTATAAATCAAATTATCATTGATAAACTGGAAGGTCATTGCACACGGAGTGCACGTAAGCGTTGCCCGTATGGGTGTTACATGGGTCGTGTGTACAACTACTCATACTGATGATAATAAGCCACTCGACGGCTCGACGGCTCGCTTCAACTGATCCAAATTGTCTTGCGATCGCTTCGCCGGCTTCAGTCGGAATCGGGCCACGGACCGCGAAACACTCCAGAAGTACACAAGCTATCCCTAAACTGTAAGTGAGTAACTAAAATTAAGAACACAACATCATTACACAGTGTTTAATCCTTAAATTTATTGTCAACTAATCAATTGACAACACATAATCATCGTTTCGTTAATTATGCTTAGATTGTTATCATGTTTCGTGCGCTTAGGTCATTTTATCGAATCAACGTTCCAGAGTTGATGATTTGGATAGACGTTTTGCCGCTAAGTTATTTATTGATAGATGAGGAAATATATAAGACGATACGTTTATTTATCCTGTTGTGCTCGTGACGGTTATTATTTTACAATGACGGGTAAAAGCACGCCTCGTTTTACACTTTCTGACAGAACATTTCGAGAACCACAAATACCGGTTAGTTCTCTTCGGGTCATTTGGCCAAACATCCTAAAGCTACCTACGTTATCGTGGTACCTATATGGTATACCTATCTGTCAAGTTTTATGCTATCGTGAAGTGTATGTTGCAGATTGACAATGGGTTTGAATATTAAATCGGTTCTTGTCGTTGACGGCGTCGGCGCGAATTGCGCTGAAATTCTACAGTCCCACGGCATCAGTGTAACTACTAAGGCCAAAATCACCAAGGATGAACTATTGAAAGAAATCCCTGTAAGCGTATACTAATTAATTTACTATTTACATTGTATATAACCTTTATCAGTATTCCAATAATTATTTTCTTAACCATTACTTAATTACCTTATGCTTAAACCTAAAACGCTGGCAAAGGTGAAAAACGTATCAAAATAATACCTGATCTTATATAAAATTTTAACGTTTTATATATGCATCCTCTATATTTATTAGCAATTTTACAATTATATGTACTAACTTAAGATTTAGTACGAATATACTTAAAACTATATCGCATTCCATCAATCTAGTATCTGAACGCAACTACGGAAGAAGTGTTAATCATTGACGCAAAAAGCTCATGATATTTTTTTACCCTTTAATTGTCCACTGCGGGAGCGGGTCACCTCTGGATTTAGGCCATAGTCTACCACGGTGGCCAAATGCGGATTGGTAGACTTCACACACCTCAGAAAATATTATATAAACTTACAACATTCCTAAGGTGTGCAGGTACCCTCGCGATGTTTACCTTCACCGTTGACCTCCTGATATGTAATTTTATAATATTGGTACCGGTAGAATCATGAAGCGCTCGTGGTACGATCTGCAACACAAGTGACGAAGGAGGTGTTGGAAGCTGGCACCAAGCTGAAAGTGGTGGGCCGTGCTGGGGCAGGAGTTGACAATATCGACGTCGACGCAGCCAGCCAGAGAGGAATCGGTGTCATTAAGTGAGTAGCTTCAGCAAATTTCCTTCATTCTCTTTCTATAGCGATTTCAGTACAGTCTAGTTTTCCGTTATTTGAAAAATTCTGTGAATTTGGTAATATGTAGGTGTTACAATTTCTCCAAAATTGCCCTTATATTTACTGAGAATTTAAGAGTTCACACAATTTTACGATTAGATTATTTAAGAGACAGGACAAAATTTGTCAGAACCGTACCATTTTTTAATGAACTGTCTGGAAGGAATGTTGCGGACATTCCTTTTGAAAAACAAGATTGGAAGATGTATGGACGTGTAAGCCGCATGATGACCAGGTCCAGTGCTCACTGCAAAACATTAGAGTCAGTTTTTTACCTAAAATCAATGGGATATTTATGTACGTATAGGTACTAACGTCTAAGGTTTACTTATGCTTGTAATATTAATGTAATGATATTTATAATTGCATCTTGCCCTTGTGTTTTTGTGCCCACTTAACCCAAACAATACAATTTGTTATCGTCACCTTTTAACATTCAATAATCTGCAGTCAATGCACGCTTATCTTTCGTATTCGTTCCGGAAAAATATTATTTATGTTTTTTCATGTACCTCGGCCATATATTATAAGTACGAACAAATTGCTATGTACACTTATAGTCATGCATTTGGGTTCGATACAAAGACGTTAACTGCCTAAACGAGACTAAATTCAGATCAATTGATTTTTATTATTTCTCTTTAAACAATCATTCGTTCGCTGGACCTAATTTAAGAATTTTTTGACGCTTCAATACATTTTGACAACCTGATAAAATTTCGCTTCACAATAACAATTGAGTCGAAAAATAATTTACAATCTAGTAAAAACAGCAAATAATTATGCTTAATTTATATCACGTAGCATCATAGCTCATTACATTTTGTGTAATGAATTAAATGGAGTCGCTTATTATATTTTATTTCCACTTAACGACCATTATAAAGTAATATAAATATCTGCAGTGCCCCAGGAGCGAACGCTATGAGCGCATGCGAGTTGACATGCGGACTGACTCTGGCTCTGGCGAGGCACGTGGTCCCAGCCTCGGCGGCGCTGAAGGCTGGCAGGTGGGAGCGGACGCAGCACACCGGCACCGAACTCAACGGGAAGACTCTCGCTATTCTCGGTCTGGGCAGGGTCGGCAGAGAAGTCGCTGTCCGAATGCACTCGTTTGGGATGAAGGTATTATAAGAAATTCGACTGCTTATGGAGATTTCATAACACAATGTTTGTTAATAAAACATGGGCATGTTATTCTGCATGAGGCTGGTGTATTGTAAATACAATCAAATGTCGCTGCGTTATACAACATGACGCAATGATTATGCGTTGTGAGCATTTCCGTCATTACCACCTACTTTTTTTTCTAATGTTTTGATTAGGTAACCAGAACTGCTGCAGCATGTATTCAACATGTATCGCTTAGGTACGGGATGTGTAGTATAAAAGCCCAAGAACGAACAAGCCAGAAACGAACCGATACTAAATGTGGCGGCTAGTTTATACAGCACTTTTAGACTTAAATCAGAAATTCTCTTTAAACATTTAAATAGATGTCAATTATATATTGTAGTGAATGCTAAACACCATTATATTGTTCTATGTGTATTTAATTTGCAGATTATTGGATTTGATCCGTTCGTAACAGCCGAACAATGTCAGCAGTTTCACGCCACCAAGATGGAACTGGATCAGATCTGGCCCCTTGCTGACTACATCACGCTACACACTCCTCTAATCAAATCTACTCGTAGTACGTAAATCATTGCATCACTGCGTTAAAATGGACATATTTATTGATAAAAGTTACAGTTCAAAATGCTTAGTAGGTTCTGAGCATACTAATATTAGCCATTTCATTGTAATGGGCTTGGCTTTCATACATGCAGTCACGTCCATATCCCATTGTGTTAAGCATTGACCGACTGAGCACTTCTACGACTAGGTTGGACAAGCTGTGAGCTGTGCATATCTGTATGCTGAGCGTACGTTCAAATTTTTGAAATAACGTCATCCTGTAAATCGGATGCGGAAATATAAATATTAAAATTGACAATTATAGTGATATATAAAAAAAATACAGTTTAAATTCTCAAATATTAAGCGCTATTTCTTACAGAAGCACATAGAAATATTTATCAACACAAACAGTAGGTATCCAAACGCTTCGATATCTTATCGTCTTATTGTGGAACACATGGCTAGACTTATTTCACGCTATACCTACATGTTATTTTTAATCAACCTATTTATCGAAATATTACTGTCAAAGATATCTATAGCGATAACGAGTACCTATTATTATATTTAATGTATTATTCTGAATGTTTACACGTGTTGATGTTACTTTGCAGATTTTATAAACGCGACCTCATTGAAACAATGTAGAAAGGGCGTGAAGATCATCAACGTAGGTCGCGGCGGGCTTATCAATGAACGCGATTTGCTCGCCGCTCTGAACGCCGGCCAGGTAACTAGACGTTAACAGAATCACACGCTTTCACTATCATTATCACGTTCATCTATCGTAATATTATAGAGCGGTAATTGGAGAGATTGTTTGAATATAGGGGATCTTTGAAACTAGCAATGCAATTCTATTAATAATTCTTTAACTAATAGACGGATCATTTTTGATGAAAGTAAGGTGTTTTCTATTTTTAATACGAAACGAATATACCTATGTATATAATGATTAACTTGAATGAGGGAGGTCCGTCTATACTTTGAGAATATATAGTGAATATGTTTAAACAATTGATATCGCTTAATAACGTGACTTTGACCGAAAGGAGCCCACAAAATTTAATGAACATAAATTTTTTTACATCAAAATAAAATTGAAGTGTCTGTCTGTGATTTTAAATTTGCAAGTCCACACAATTATGTTTACGTTACGAGTACCCGAATAACCTTATAATGTACCTATATTAATAGTCTTTAACGTGATTGTAATTCGTATATTTTATTGTTTCTATTTGTATATGACTTAATAAAATAAATTCTAAATAGGCTGTAAGACTGTCAATCGTAAGGCAGATAATTCTTGGCACGAGTTGCAGTCTGCGCACATGCAACGTTTACCTGCAACTACGTATTTACAAGGATATTTATTTCCAATAGAATCATTGCAAATTCCATATCTAATTTTCAATGCATCTAGCTCATGGTTACACTTCGCTCAACTATAAATTAAGAATATTTACCTCTTGCGTTGTGTTGCCATAGATATCAAATATTATCGTAGGTATACATATATTGCCTGTGAAATTTTCTTTTGTTTTGTGAAATAATTTTAAGTTTTATGTCCCTCTTGTAAATAACTAAGCAGCGAATAAAGAAACAATTGCTAATCGCTTATGTTACTTGAACACGATACTGAAATATTTTCGTTTACCTAGCGACAATAATTTTTAATATTCATCCACAATTGATAATATTATTTTTATAAGTACAGATATCTAAATGTGAATTCACTCGATCCACGCTTATAAATTGTTCCATATCAGGTTGGAGGAGCCGCCCTGGATGTGTTCGAACAGGAGCCCCCGACGGACCCATTGACCTTGGAGGTCATCCAACACCCAGCCGTCATCGCCACCCCTCATCTAGGTACAGGCTTAGCTGTCTCAATTGACATAACTTGACTAGTCACTAAAAATATTTAAAAGAAAGATTGGTAAGAATAATAAAAATCAGTTTAATCATAAAAGTTTGAATATTAGTTAACAATTAATTAATCAAATACCTTTTGCGCTAGAGAAATTCTGGGCGTATCCTGGAGTAATGAATCTCTTAGTTTGAGACATTAAATTTCTGAACCAATTTCGAATCCTGTTCGAATTTCAATTACTGTCGTTTAGAATGAGTAAAGCTAGATATACATATGCATATTATATTCCACAACAGGTGCATCCACAAAAGAGGCTCAAATACGCGTCGGTCAAGAAATCGCAGAGCAATTTGTGAATTTGGTGAAGCCTGGCACATACTCCACTCCTCTCGCGGAAGTGACGCGCATTCTCAACAAGTAAATCTACAACTACAGTATTGTTTCATTACTGGTTAAGTAAGCATTCATAAAAATGTGAAGTGTACGTGCCTTATTCATATTATGCTATCACTATGCCATTTCACGACAAACTGTTTGCAGTATTTTTAAAGCATTCCCAAAACAAGCAGCACGCGATGCGAAGTTATTTACGTCGATATTCATATTATTTTTTGATACTTTTATTGTTTTTTGCAATAAGTTCAATACGATTGTGCATTTAGTTTTGAACTTTTCTTTCTTAATAAAAACTACGTAAACATCTCTGTCTCTTATTTTTCAACCTTTCTAGTATAATACACAAAATCATATCGTGCAAATTTAATATTTGACTCCGCGCAACCAAGCTCCTATGCAATTTACGAATAGCAGTCACCGCGTGTTTTGTGTAATATAAGAATAATGTCAAATTATTTTGTAGCAACGCTGTGCAATAATAGTGGCAGGTACGCCTTGTGATCACGCAACGCCAATTAGTACGTGCCATTTCTTTTTCTTATTCCACTTTTTACTCATCGATCTTGTCCTGCCCGCTGCAGGACATGCCCTCACGATGTGTACGCCGTATTTATGCGTTCTTGTCCCGTCATTAGCGACATTTTAACGTATTTGTGGCCCTGCTTTTTTGCTAACAATCAATTTATTCAGAATTTATCTTTAAGCGTTTCTATATTTTGTGTAAAAAAAGTTAAACAAAAGTTAGCGATAACTTAAGATCTTGGTTGTTTAGATATAATAATTTTAAATTAGTTTATTTAAAAGATAATATTGGAATGAAGTACTGAATGTTCAGTCACGCCTTTATAAATATTACGCAATGGTTTTAATATAATATGTAGTTCAACAGCACGCGTGGGTAGATTCTCGGTGGACGGTTTTTAGTGGCATATTATCATAGTTGTTTCTTCAATTTGAGGGCGATTATGTATATCTTATTATATCTTTATCATATGGTAACTATGACTAGGTATTTTGTGTACATCTTTGAAGTTTTATTGCCACTTTATAAAAGAGGTTATTGTGACTGCTTGAATCCGCCGTCTTCTATTTATCGTGCTGGTCTTAAATGCTTTAAATGGCCAATAAAAAGAATTAAAGTACCTTTAAAATTATTTATTAAAAATTACTTAGACATATATAATTTACAAATAGTAGGTATAAAATCGTCACTAATCGAACGGATCAATCACTGGGGGTCGAAGGACGGGAGGGGCAAAGGGAGGGGTAAGTGAATAAAGTAGAGTGGAGTAATGAGTAACTAGTTGGCGCTGCCTCGCCGGAACGTCCTTCCGCTCCGGGCGGGCGGGGCGGCGTCGTTCTGCTCCTCGGCCTCGGGCTCTTGTACCGACCGAGCTGATGCTGTCATAGAGGAACATAACAAATTAGAAACGTTACTGCTTGTATTACGAGGTATGAGTTAAAGTTTACTAACACTAAAAAACGGTTTATGCAGCTTCGATATCCCCCTTGAAAAACGGTGGGTCGCAAGCTTGCTCCGATCTCACAATATTTCTTTAGGTCATTCATACAGCCAGAGCTATACAATAATTATAATATTTCATATAACTTTATAAATACTGTTAGGTAAATATTGTTGCTTTAAAATGAATCAGGTAATCTCACAGCCGAACAGAAAATTATATTTTTATTAAATACTAACTGTCTTTGCGTTGCTTTGCCATATAAATGATTTTGCGTTTGTCGCAATATTGTTTATTGCTGCTCCTCTCCTATTCATGTTAGCGTGATGTTATATAGCCTATACCCTTCCTCGATAAATGAGCTATCTACATTGAAATAATTTTTCAAATCGGACCCATGCTTCCAACACATGAACAATGAAACTACCAAACAATCAAACAAACTCTTCAGCTTTATATATATTATTAGTATAGAAGTATAGATAATAAAAGGAAAATTACGAGTAAAATGCCCTTTTTATTATTTGATTATAGTACGAACTTAACGGAGCCAAAAGACACCTATGTAGGTACATACCAATAGTTCGTTGGTTTTTGTTAGTTCCAATCGACATTTTCCAGATTCAGAAAAATGTTTGAACAGGACATCGCTTGTCGGGAGGAATTAAAAAAGTCTCTAAATAGTGAGTATGTCCATAACAAACATCAAATTCCATATCAAAAATAACTATGATTTCTCTATTCGTGTAAACTGCAATATAATTTAAATTAATAATCTAAATATTGTCCGAGCCCTCAAAGCCAACCTTGCGTGAAGGTGCGGCCCGCGCTACCGTTTCCTAGTTCGTTGAATGTTATTCCATACCATAAGAGTAGTAAGTAGCCTTGATGGCGTGCAAATGTCACCGTGTCCAGTAACGAACGAGAGTAAGTTCAAGTTATCCATTAAGCCTCACGTTCCTATAATGCTCATAAATTAATCAGAGCGCGGTATTTAGTTCAATAATTGTGTTTAATTAGAAATACGATCCGGTTTCCTAATACACCTATTTATCATAACTACCACAGTGAATGGGGTGAATGAAACTAAGTGAGAACTAAACAAGTACATAGTTGCAATAATAAAATGTAATTAATATTTATGAATATAATATTTAAGTATATTTAAAATGTATATTTTGGAAATAAAATAATGCATTAGATTTACTCTTGTCGCAATTTTTTTTTATAGATTAAAGCTAGCAAACATGCCCACGAGCCACCTGGTGGTAAGTGGTAAATAACGCCATAATTTATTATGTGCCCGTCTAGAACAAATATTCGTGATATGGATTGAAATTAGTGTCCGTTTTGGAAACTCGAAAATTAAAAATACGAGAATATAATAATAATTCGACATTTAAATAATAATGACGAGCCACATTTGCCGGCCGCGGTCGCAGGACGTTCGTCTTGCAAGTGTACCTTAAGTCAGAGCTGGTTCTGTTGAGACTGGAACGTGCAACATTGTGAAAGGTGCCTATTATTACAAGAATTTGTATTGGAGGTCGCTCTGTTACGCTTTGCGTCACTATGACTTGCGCATATCCACCGCAATTTATAATGTCTATTGTCTTTGGTAACGTGTCTGATGCTTCATGCTGTAAGAAGATAAGAAATGTGGTGTATAGTGTATTTTAGGTAGTAATGTAACACGCTTTTCTCACACTACTCAAAGTAGTGATAATAAAAAGTGTCAGAAAATAATTCGGCTTGGAAATTAATGGTTTTCAGGACATGTTGTCTGGTCAACTTAGGCAAGTTATGAGAACGAAAAGAAATTGCCCTCTTCGTAGAGAAAATCTCGGAAATATTCGATATAATTGTCTAAACTTTTCTTTCGTCGGTCACGTTTTAGTAAGTGTAATAGAAAACCTCTATCACGGTGTACGGCAGTTATACAAAGAAATTTATAATACTTTAGTTGTCACCGACCTACTTCGTCGATTTTAGGAAAGAAAGTCATTATATTAATATGTCCTCGACAATTTAAGCAGAGGAAGCAAGTTTACAATTCGCAACCATTTTGTTACTTAATTCACATTTGTCGTTATAGATCAGACAATGTACCTACCAAAAATCCACGTCAATGATTTAGACACCTGATAGATGCAAATGTATCGTACCTAGGCGTCACTGATCCTCGACTAATCAATTCTTATATATCTTATAATAAATTACGTATTTTGTTCAATGTATTCTACGTTCTCCAAGTAGCATTGCAATGTTGCCTACATCGGTGAAGTATTTTTTATATCGCAGTTCCATTTCAGATGGAACAGTAGTTCAAAACAGTTTGTCAACCGATTTTGATCTGGACGACTCAATTTTGTTAGCGGTTGGGTAAATACAAATGTCATTGTTTCAGGTCAGTAATATCAGTTTATCTGATAGCGCTGTTTCATACAATGTTGAAAAGTTGTTGTAAATACAAAGAATCACTTACGTCGACCTCCGAAGCGCCCTCTGCTCGGCTTCGACGGGGCGGGTGCGTCCTCAGGGTTGGTTTCGCGGGTGGCCGTGTTGAATCGTTTCTTACCTATACAAAATGGATAGTAATTAATTCATATCATCTATTTATTTTTAAATGCCGTCGAAGCGATAATGAGGCTATGTGGGCCACATAGATAGTTTGCTCAGCGCTTGATACACTTATCTATATTGATATACTAATTTATTACGTACTGAGTAATAGATATTCGATAATGTAATTTTTAAAATAAGCGCTTAAATAAGTTAAATACATCTGTCATTTTAGGAAATCGCAATTATATGTAACTGCTATCAGTTTCTCATTGCAACTTAAAATTATATTCGTCTAATTTATTACCATGCAGATGCAATAAATCAATGTTGGAGAAATATCAGCATTTTGTGTTCTAATAGATGAAAATCAAAGCTGTAGTTTTAACACTATTTGTATAGAAGTAAAGCGAAGAAGATATATGAAAGTTTTCACAAATAAAGATTGAATATCGCCAGTGGCACAAGCAAAAGTTTCCCTAATAATGTTAAGAAGACTACGTAGCGTGACGGGGTCGTACTTTATTATATTTCCTATTAAACGGCTTTCCAAAAAAAAAAACAAATTGTGGTTATAGTTTTACACAACTGCCTCGCGATCGCCGTAAACCGTCTGCATCAAGGCTATCGGCTCGAAACTGTCGTCTCGCCGCAGCTAATATGGCATCGACACTTCTTGTCCAATATTACATAATCCGACCCATAATTAAGAAAAATCTTTGTGGGGAATAAGTTTGCCTAATGATTTCAATTTTCCAGTTATGGACACACTGGAAGATATTTTCAATGCGGAATAAGTTATGCCTTGGCACTTATTTTGGGTCATAAATTTTCCTGTAGTGGGTAAATAAATAAGTGCAATAAAAAATGAAAAACACAAGAGAGGTGTCAAGGGACACCCGGATGGAACGAAGTTCCTTTCGATTAATTAGTGACGGAATTGTAATAAAAGACTATTTCTTTTCATTGGCAACACTAGTGTGTCGGACAACTTCCATCACAATTTTTCGTCTGATTTTTTTCCGTCTAGCTTCCTTAGCAACGCGCGATAAGGAACTTCGTTCCAATAATTAGATATGCGTGTACGGACACAACTATTTTTACACGCACTAATATGTTCGATCAATTTTTTCACGTAATCTTGGCAAGTGACAGACGATCTATGGCAGATCCAATATTAACTCGACTCACTGTAACTGGCTTTGGTTGTTGCCTCTCCTGAGGGTTCTTGGGGTTGAGAGGCGACGGGGCCGCCGTGAAGTTTCGCTGAAGAAAACAATAAAAAACTTGCAATCAATACAATATTTACAAACATTATAATAGTTCATGCTTTCATCATTCTCTTTGGAAGAAAATTTGAATACTTAAGTTTAATAACGTCAGCTGTTTTATTGTCATATTTTTATGACCAATAAGAGGGCGTGCTGAATCGACGTTGTTATAGGTACGTGATTCAGAGCTGCCGAGTTGCACAAGCGAACTGAACTTGGTCGCCTACGGCATGCGTAATGAAAGAGCGCGCCCGACTGTATGTAAAGCAACAAATTTATATTCATTACAATCTTATGTAAATCACATGAAAGGCGTGGGATGGGAACGGCCGGCTTTCGTTTTTATTTTTATAACACATCTAACAAATGAAGTGCACGTGCATTTTGAAAGAAACATAGGGACGTTTTATCCTTATCTAGGTACTTATACATTTCAGTGCAAATCGTACGTCATTTTACTCCCTAAAATATGCTGATAGTCTCTCTAAAAGGCAATAATCGCTATAGTAACGCACAGAAGACCCACTTTATTGTCTGGAAGCAGAAATGTAATATGGATGTATTTTAGTATAGTTTATATAGCCTATAAAGTGATTGCATCTTATGGATATATATTCGATGTGGAGCCATAATTTATGTGGGCCAATTCTCGTGTTATGTTCGTCTCCGTTGTGTAAATTTTACAATGCAGTGGACTTTGGCACTGAGTAACAATTAGTCGCAATACTTTGCTGGTGGAATCGTAGACGTTACGTCTAAGTCAATCAAATTCAAATAGATTATGCATTTTACTTAACAATAAGTTAATTTTATAATTATTATAATTATAATTATAAATATTTACATATTTCGCAAATTTGTACGCCGTAAAAAGCAAAATATGGTTTGAACAATAATTTTGTAACATCTTTAACTGTCATCTTTACCCCTATTTGAACAAATAAATGTCTTTGTCGTTGTCGTTGTCTTTGAAGGATTACCTTCAGCAGCCTGCGCTCGTCGTCTTTTCAGAGCCTCTAGAAGGTCGGTGTTGCTGCGGAAGGGGCGCACGCCTCCCGCGACCAGCTTCTTGCCCTCAGTCGACGAGACCGGCGCTTCGGTGGAGGGCTCCTGCGCTTCGCCTTCTGAAGGGTACTCCGCATCGTCCTCGTATTCCACCTCCTCCTAGAACATTCAATGAAACATCATCCAAATTTTGAAACAGTTCCGCATTCTCAAAGTTAAAGCATTTATTAAGACGTCCATAAATTTTCATAATTTATCTTGTACCACATCTTATAGGTATATATTTTTTTCATAATAACCATAATCGCTCCTAGACAGCTTGAGTCTAAAATAAAACAATACAAACGATAGCTGTGAAAAAATAATGGGCTAGGTATAGGTAGCTATAGTGACGTAAGTAAAACTCGAAAGTTATTGTAAGGAGGCTATGGTCGTGTACATTCCAATGTCGGTCGCGAACCATAATTTGATAAGAAACCAGTTTATTTAATACGGATATTTTACAAGGGGCCAGTAGCGACGTACGCAGAAATGCCACCGAGGAAAGGGAGTTCTCGCAGAGGTCGCCCGCGAAGGTGACGCGTCCATCGGTCACCCGTCCCACTCACCTTGAACCAGTTGGAACGGTAAACGATGTTCGCGATTTTGGATACATTATTTTAATTAGGCATTGAATACATTATTATTGTGAATATTAACATATTATTATTTACCGTAACATTTACTACACGCAAACATGCAGGCAATGCGTGCTATTTCAAGTTTATCTTTTCTAATCGACGGTGTAAAAAACACGCTTCCCTGCTCTCAACAGTATTTTAATGGTACGTTCAGACTACAACGGAAATTGTGACATAAGTGTCAGACATTAATGTCTGTACTTTTTACACTTATACGGAATTTTCCACATAAAACTCATT
>DWQT01002370.1:0-14304 GCA_018244895.1 Myscelus amystis hages | reverse complement strand
GAGAAATAAATTTATTTATATAATATATTCATTATATTTATTATTGATTATCATTACTTTTGGATCACCCCTCGTATTGTTTGATTTACAATGTTCCAGTTTCTTCATGACTGGCTACCTGCCTGTCGGATTCGAGTTCGCCTCCGAGGTGACATATCCTGAACCGGAGGGAACCACTTCGGGAATTCTCAATGCCGTTGTTCAGGTATGTACTTTCGTATAGCAGTTATTTTGTCTTTACACATTCTGGGATGTGGGTCGATATACTTTGGAATATGAAAAAAGTAATCACATTAATATTGAAATTAGTCATAAATAGTTCTAAGGACAGACAACTGTTATGACAAAAGTTATCGAATGGTGGCAACGTCTCAGAAAAAGCATGATATATCGCCCTCGTACTGATTGGTCTAATGACAACCAGGAAACCCTTGATTTAAACGCAGAACGATATGAATTTGTGTCGATTGGGAATGACCTACATACAAGGGCGAACTTCTTCATCACTATTTTAGTCAAAGGAGTCATACATGCTGGTCTATAAATCTTTTGTCTCTTTTTCTCTGCAGGTGTTCGGCATAGTCCTGACGCTGATGTACGAGTGGATGCTGGGCGCGGCGGGCGACCGCTGGTCGAACCTCACGCTGTGCGCGCTGCTCGCGCTCGGCACGGCCATCACGGCCGCGATACGCTCGGACCTGCGCCGCCAAGCCGCCCAAGCGAAGGCCTAGGACCCTAACACCAGTACAATGGAGGTCGGTTCAGCTTGGCACAGTTCACGCCGCTTATGATCTGTTAGCGTTGTAATGATTATGTTATTGATATATTCTCTATTTGAATAGTTGGTTTGTTATTGTTAGCTTGATACGAAGGAATCATGTATAGTATTCGTTATACGAATAGATCGAATGTAGTGATAGCTAACTGATGTTTAATGGGCGTTTGTGAGGAAATAAATTACTATTGCCTATCAAAGTAACTGAACAAATCCTGATTAGCCAACGTCATCTGTAATCGTAATAAACAAATATTCACTTTTTTTTCCATTCGATCTATTGCTACTACCTTCACAGTTGATGTATGTGATTTGTCTATGGTTTGTTACCGCACAAAGAATCTGCAAGATTATCATAAACACAAAGTTCGTAGTTTAAATTGTTTGGAATATTTCCTTATCTGTATGGATCACGTGCATTCTTTCCAACGAAGAACAAATGATATATTTAACAATGTGACAACTAAAATTTGTCTTTAATTGACATTCCGTAGAAAAGAACAAGCATTTTTTAAATATATATATTTTTTAAGTTTCATGATACAATGTATGGTACATGGCAATTATTGTTAGTATGCCATTTCTCGCAATTCAAAATGTTTTCGACACTGTTTTCGAGTGGATTGAAATTTTGTGGATTTGATGAAATCAAAATTAAGGTTTAAGAATATTCTTGTTGATATTTAAAATTAGTGATGCGTAATGCATTCGTGACGTGAATAGTTCTAGTGTTATGTAATCGCGACAATAATAAAATGTGTCTAAAAATATATATTATTATTATTATTAATTAGAGGATTGTTCGTCAAAGATATTTTTCGTAAAAACATTATTCTATATTCGTAATACGTATGTATATCCCAATGTGGATATTTATAGCGATTTACATTTTAAATTACACGGTTTACATATT
Organism: Myscelus amystis hages; assembly: GCA_018244895.1. Taxonomy (NCBI): domain Eukaryota; kingdom Metazoa; phylum Arthropoda; class Insecta; order Lepidoptera; family Hesperiidae; genus Myscelus; species Myscelus amystis. The sequence continues at coordinate 12,616 of DWQT01002370.1, read as the reverse complement.
AAAAATTCTTATTGTTAGTATGTAGATTGATGTGTGGGGCGGCGCACACACGAGAGACTTTGACAATTACCGAGAAAAATTTGGCTATAAATAATAGAAAATTGGCAAAGATAAATTATGACATTCGTTTCCGGAATGGGCAGCGAGCTCTGCTTTAGGCCGGAAATCTATGGTACTGTATGTTCGAAAACTTAACGTATTTCGTCTAGATATTGAATATAACGAGATAAAGTACAGTCAAATAAGTTAATTATCTTTAGTTTTCAAACCGCTTCATTTGGACTATTACGTACTACAGGCATACTTATGTAATAAAAAAGATTGGGTATGGGTACAAATGTTAAAATTGGAACTCATTTTGAGTACAATGGAAGTTATCTGCAAGAAATGAAAAAAAAAGGAGTTTGGAAACTGTTTCGTGGATACATTTAATCCTGACCACACAGACCTTTAAATTAAAATATGTTACCGTAGTTTAATTCAAAGGTCAACAAATTCAAGGCCTTGACATTTTGACATGCAAAACTATGTTACAGAGGATGTGATGTTTTTACTTTTTTTATCTGTGGATCAAATTTTTTTTTTTTAATGTATTATAATAATTGTCTTTGACTCTGTAAAGGGTGAATGCATTTCTCGTATCTTTAGTGTTTTAAGGACCGCATTGTTACCTACGCTTGCTGTGAATAGATTAGGTACGTACAAAAGTAGTTGTTATGTTAATATTTTGTTTTTGTTAAGTTTTCGTTGCGTTAATTTCGCATATTTAAATAGATAATGATTTTTTATGTGATTTTTTCCAGTATAGCTTAGTATTAAATATGTATTTTTGGTCAATGTTTATTTTGAATTAGGAACAAGCTATATAATAGATTATTGTTGTTGTTGTTATTAAGAATAAGAAAAATCCAGTGTTGTAAAATTGCAATTCGTTTTATTATATGTAATTGAATATTTATAAATGATGATAGGTTTCGTATTATCTAATTTTTTATCACTCGTTATAAAGTAATACACGAATGGCGTAAATTAATGATATGTTTAGTTTTTTTTTTTGCTTGTTATTTAATAAAATTCGAACTAACCCAGTATTAAATAATTAGTAATTAGTATTAATTAGTATAGTTCGTTGCTAGCGACGTATGTTATAAGAGACTCATCGTTCGAGAAGTGATTTTGTTTTGACTTTCAACGATACGCGTGTAGCTTTGAAGTAAATTTGCGACCAAAATGGATCGATGGCATGTCGATAATCCCTATCCCGGCTGTGTTTCATTTGGGAGCGTCTGGGAGTGTCTGGGAGTGTCTGGGAGTATCTGGGAGTATCTGGGAGCAGGCGTTAGTAAGCATTTAATAGGGTACCGTACACGGGGATAGTTGCTATGTAAACTATTAAGCTAAGCTATTTCGCAAGTACCGCACGATATAGGTCAGCCAGATGACCGTAAGAAGTAGGTAAGGGAATTAGCTCGTTTACGCTGATTATGACGCTGAGAAATTGTAGTTGCGAAACGAAGTGGAAATGTGGTAACTAATAAGTTTTTCCCTGTTCTATAGAAATAAGAACTTTTAATTGCCCTTCATATTTTTATGTCAATGATCCGCTTAGCATAATAAAATTATGTTATCGGATTATTACTTTGCATTTTCATTGCATTGCTCAGCATAACCTTAACAATTCCAGTAATACAATTACTAATGAGAGGACGTTGCTATCTATTAATGTACTTAGTGTCAAAACAAGATTCCCCATTAAATTATTGGGAGTTCGTCCACAAAGTTGATTAAAAGATGAAGTTGGTAATCTGTTAATTGCTATTCGGATTTTGAGTTATTTTCAAAAGTTTCCATTGGAGAAAATCGGAGGAAAGTTGGGAGTGAACATTGGGTTGAGTTAAAATGCGAGCGCGGCATCAAACGCTCCTCAAGTCCGACGTCAACTGATTGAATTTAGCGCTCGAGTTTTTGGGGCATGATAATGTTTTTTGCAAACGAAAACAATATGGATAACATATAAGCTTATAAATTATTAAATTTGCTTTTATATAGAAAGTCCCTTACGGTTGGACGGTCGTTCTACGCGTTATTGCTGTTACATACTTAATAGTAACCCTCTTACTTAATTATGCGGATCGCGCCACAAGCCGGGCCGGCTGGGAAGGGTTGGCTCATCCTGGAGGCGTGTTAGCATAAGGCCCAAGTAACACGATTAATTTATTTGTTACAATCTTACTACGGGCCTCGAGTTGTATTACAGTACAAGGCCAGGGTATTTGCGTAAGCATGTTTAGTCAAAATATTATCTACATATACCTACATAGATGAATCGTAACATAACCTACTAGGGTAAGTTTAGTAAACGTACAATTTTTTATAACTTCTATCAAAATGTTATTTTAGTCGCCAATAGTTTCACCTTCATTGCATACCTACATATAACCTAAATATGACGAAACTAAACATTTTCGTGATACGAGAACGTTTCGCTTAGTTCTTTTGCAGAAAAAAGAGATGATCACACAACAACAATTGCCCATGTGTGCAAATTATGTGCATTACACAGGTAATATATAATAACGTTTAGTTTAGTACAATACGCAGTCACAATCTCACATTTTACGGTCGGTGGATTTGCGGTTTTGCACAAATCCGCCGCGCGTCAATTTTAAACCACTTTTGCAATTTAGATTCCCATTAAGCGGTGAATCATTTATTGTACAGATTATTTCGGCGCAAAAGGTGAAAAGTTATTTTTATGTCTATCTATTCAGATGTCGCAGGAGTATGGTCTAAAATTGATTAAGACTTCTGCCAACGTATATTAACAAGTTTTGTTTTCATCGTTGTATAAATTTTTTTCAATTTTCAAGCACCAGTCGTATTAGATGTGGAGGACCTCGTTAGCAAACGCCAAATAGAATATCGTTATTTAGATAAGGGAAGTTGCTAATTTTATTGAAGTTAACACCGGCTGTGATTTTTTCTCCCGATTGCTCCCTGTTCCCTTTTGATATCGAGCAATTATCGTGGATTTGCTTTCCGCCACAGTCGATTTCATTCCCCTGCGTCTATTGTTTTTAAATTGAGATTGGCATTTGAACCTTAGTGACGATATGTTCTCTAAATTTTCCTTATCATTGAACAGCCGATCAACTTGAATATTTTCCTGAAGCCTTCATATTTTGCAATAAATAAATTAGTAACCATTCTAACGTTAACCAAACAATTTAGAACGGGACGTGTCTATTGCGATATGTAAAATAACAGCAGGTTCCTTTGGTGAAGGCAGAGTTGTACAGTACCGAGTGTCAAATGTATATTCTTACAGACCTGACGAGATTCTGCTACATTCTATTTCTAGTGGTAATTGTATTATAACACCACTGCAAAACAGATCTTGATAGGTTCCGCACGGGTGGCAGTTGTCATTTGTCACGGAACTGTTGCGGTCTTCGTGCTGTCGCCCTAGTCTCTCGTGGCTTGCCTTAACAAGATATAAGGCGAATGTCGCTTTGCCCTTCTGAATAATATTTACCATATCCTAACTAGAGTTTAGCAATGTTTCTATCACATAATTATCAGATTACACAAGTATTTTGAATTTTGCTTGTAAAAAATTAACGAATTACTTAAGTTGAGTAATTTTTAACTAAAAATTTTATTGCAATCATCATTAAGAAACAGCGATCTAAAGTGTACATTTACATGTACACATATAAAATAATATTAATAATAATGCTGCATGATTTAATAAACGTTGGGAAAATTGTTTATCTATGTCACTATGTAACTCTAATTGTATATAATAAATGTGCATTAGCAGTACCTACTTTGTGCGAAGCCTTTGCACAATGCCATTCGCTTTTGCGCTTTAGAGTATATACCTTAAAGGACCTATATTTTATCTCCAGTAACACAGATTGCAATACAGAGTTTAAAATGTTTTTTTTTATACATTTTACCCGGCATACAAGCATTCGGGCCACATGAGGTCACCGATGCCTATTGGAGCGTGCAACAATAGACAACTTGCCATTGCGTTGCCGGTTTAAAATGGGAGCTCCTTTCACGCCTTTCTTGAAGGACTCCATCTCACATCACTCCGGGAATACCTCAAATGGCAGCTCCTTACCCATTTTACTCTCGCGCGGTGAAAACAAGCGTGCAAACCGAACTGTATTGATCCGAACAGCTTTGCACGCTTTACTAACCTAATGCACCTTTTCCCTTCCATTTTTGCCCTCAGATTATTTAAATTTGTTAGTGTTTCTAATCAATATGAGCTTAGAAGGCAACATCGAACTCGCCATACAATGAGCGAATGAAGAAGAAATAGAGGCTTAAAAGCGAATGACAATAAATAAACTTAGGCCTCATCCTAACATATACATATATAACACGTGAATAGGCTTTTTCTGAAAATGCATGGTCCATCTTAGGACGCATATACGGTTCTCATTACGCAGAATCACTGAAAACCCTAACCAGTCGCGTAATAAAAATAACTAATAGTTACTGTTCATTATATCTTCGCGAACAAATATTCATCTATACCTACTAACATATAAAGCTGAACAGTTTGTTTGACTGTTTGAACGCGCTAATCTCAGGATCTTGGGCAAAAGATACTATAAGATAAATGTGCTACTATAAAAGATATAATAAATCGGTAAATGAACTCACCTGGAAGTCTCCGCATAGGCAGGACAAATGTGTGCCGTCTCCTGCCACGAGTGCCACGTGATCGTGATAGTGCAGCGGGGTACTGGCGCGGCACTCGCAGCCGGCGTCTCCGCAGGCGGTGCGGCAGCCCGCCCCGCCGGCGGCCGCAGTGCCCGTCGGCTCGGCACTCCACATGCGATCTAGGCGTTGGATCTTAACAAAATGTTAAGACCGTCACATATGTACTTATACATCATTCGTTTCCCTTACTATTGGAACGGTAAGCACATCGATATTGTAATTAAACCTCACTAAGTCCTTTACCATGCTTACGGCACTTTTTAAAAGATAATAATTACACTTGATATTTGTTAATCGTTGTTAGTTTAAGTCTGACTAAGAGGAGACACGAAATAACTGATAGTGTTTATCAGACCGTTTTCATTTGCGGAGTCCTTCTATTGATTCAGTACTTGGAATACAAACAAGCCCGATAGAAAATCGGTCGACTGCAGTCACAAACAAAGTTCGGTTTCTAATTTGGGAGTAGCCTTCGAGTCAGTAAAGTGGTTTAAACATATCGATCTGCTTTTTATAATGAATGAGAAAATCGACGACTAATGCCTACATAACAACCTTGCATAACAATCATGCGACGTTAACTTATATTATGTACTATACAAAGATTGTACCGAGGTTTACACTACGACATTGGCGCAGTGCAGCGTTGTTGAACTGACTTACGTTTTCGCGTTCAAGATAATCAAGTGCCAACATTATATCACTAAGTGCTAATTTCAGATAAAAACAAATATTCCGATGATTTAATTAAATGTTGCATAACTTACCTCGATTGTGATGCTCTGGTTCGAGGCGGGTATGAATCGATGCGTGCACTGCAGCCGTTCTTCTATGTTCCAGAATATGTGATGATGGGAAGGGGCCGATACTCCGCCGTGTGACGGAGAAGCGAGGCCGTAATGGGTGGCCGCGCATGTTGCATCTGGCGAGGCCGTGCCTTCATGGTGTTCTAAATTCGCAAAAAATAATCTCTATAATTCTTTCTTTAAAAATACGTACAGGTGCGGAATTTTCTTTTTTCTTACAAGAGGTATGTAAGATGCCCTTAAAATCGGAAACTGGCGAGCAATTAATGAAACACAAGTGAACACTCCAATTGCGAGATCTGAGCGGGAACCATATTCCATGTTCTTCATATCGCATAATATTAATCAGAACGAGTGAACTATTAAGTGTGTTTATTTTGTAGTAATATGAATGGAATTGTACATACAATAAGAATTTATTCAACGTAATCTTATATATTTAATATATAGTTCTATTACTTGCCATCATGAAACGCGAAGGCGCCATCAACGAATTCCTCTTCGTCGACGCTCTGTGACGCTGCTCTTCGTACTAGTATAGTCAGGTTGGCGCCTCTGGAGGTAACCGCTTGTCTAACGAGGAATCTCCCTGAGGGGTCTCTGGCTTCCCTCACGGAAGGTCCACACACTCTCAGAAGAGCTCGATCTCCTCGCTCAGTTCTCTCACCTCGTTCTCCTCTTCCACCAAACTCATGTAAGCCCTCTAATATCTCTATGTGAGAACGACAACTCGGTAACCTGGTCAAAATTGAAGTTATCAATAAACAAAAAAAGACAACCTAATTTTAAGTTTTTAGTCAAAAATAGGGTTAACCGTGATGAAAAATGTATACCGGCATACTAAGGATATTTCTGCCTAAAATGGTCAAGTTACACCAATACTTATGGTGCATAGATATTGTTAGAATATTATACATTTCGTTAAAGAAATCGTTAACAGGGCTTTCAAAGTTCTTACCTTAAATTGTAATTAAACAGTGAAACTTGAACCACGTCGGTGGTAGTGCCCAGCAGATGTATGGTGCACTGCGTTCGCCACGCGGTGGCTCTGGTGTCAAAGTGTCCAGACCGCGCGCCGCCTGGCCCGTACCCGCGTATAGTGGCGCCACACCCTATCCTCGCACCGTTCGATATCTCATTCGATACTATATTGCTTTCCATTGCTACCGTTCTGTCCGCTGCTTGAAAAGAAAATACTTATTGTCTTATCGCAAACAAATAAACAAATGTACAATGGTTTAATAGCATAAAGTATGAATGGTAATGAATTTTAAGCTACGATTGGACACCATTGCTATTGGATAATGTACCGAAACACTTCGCTCGGAGGTTTGCAGTACAAGTGTAGGTCTGCTCATACTCGATCCCTTACTCGCTTAACTTAATAGACTGAGCTTTGAACAGAATGTCAACTAGAATGGGTTTCACTACACAATCCATAGCAAGCGCATACACGGCGCCCTCCAACAACCGTTCTATTAATATTAATAAGTTCTAACAACAAAGATCCGCTGAATGAATAAATTAAAATGACTCTGCAGAGATGTTTGTCTAGAGCCCTTGCTTTAATGAAAAATGTGTTACGTAGTGTTGTAAACAAATGCTTGCGTATTGCAAACTGCATTTCAAAATCTATGCGCATATATATTGAATTCCTTGTCCGACAAATATTTATTTACCAGGTGAACTCACAAATTGTGGTGATTTTCACTATTGTTGGTTGGTGCAAATCTTTAATTTATACTAGGGCATGGTTACGGAACAATTAACGAAAATGAATGGAAAATTGATTGCAATAATTAGTTCTTAGCATTCGGTACACGCGCTACCAATAAACCTGCATAAACACCATTAACGTAATAAAAGCCATTATAACCCACAACAGACTTTTATTGGCTTTCCGTTTGACAGCCTTCTGTCGAGTTTATAGTTGTGCAAGACTCATGCATATTTAATGCCGGTTCATTAAACCCTATTCCCCTATTCCCGTCTTCTGGAGCCCAAATAAATAACAGACTTCATTTATAAGGTAGAATATAGAAATGTTGTGACGATCAATGAAATTGTTAGAGAGAATTAGCTTTCTGATTACTTGATATACGTCAGGTAGATTTGAAACAATATCTATGTAGCTTTATAGGAATTAGCTATTATTTTTACTTCTGATTAATTACCGATTACTGTTTAATCTCTACATACCTCATAAAAGGGAGATAAATCTTTGACTAGGTACACATTTTTAATATTAAATATTGTACGACTAGTTTAACTAAAAGCACAGTCTCTATACTTCTAAATACATATACTTTTATACTATACTTCCTCATAAGTTGTGTTACATACCGTGGTGTGTGAGGTGGGTGAGAGCGGCCAGTGGCTGCGCGGCCGCCGCGACAGTAGGGGGCGCTCCGCTGCTATCAATCCGCTCCAAAAACTCTAATTTCGCAATGAAGCCGTTGTAATCGTAGGGCGGCACTAATGGCCCGGAACTGTTCAAATGAAGCGCAAATCACTACAGATTAGTTACAGGCAGCAAATTCTTTAGAAACTTCGGAATTTATTCACCACACTTCGTATCATTATCCCCAAATAAAGCATAATCAATGTAAAAAAAAAACACAGATTCATATAATTTTGATAAACGAATAAAGCGTTATTCGAATTAATATTTACTTTCATCGCGATCGGCGAACTTAATTTGAAGGACTGCTATTATAAACTCAATGTACAGGAATGACGCTGATTATTATTTAATAAATGTTGCGTAACGACGTCAAGTAGATCATCGTACGTAACTGGAAATTAAATTTTCGTTTCGTCAAGATTAACAGTCATACAATTCCATAATATCATAAAACCGTTTTTTCTTCAACGTTTGTTCATCATTTCCCTTAGCATGTAAAAGCAGGATGCTACACTCTATGTAGGTGCTTCAAAACTTCCAACTTTGCGATGAAGTCATTATCGTCGTATGACGGGAACAATGAGCAGAAACTATTCGAACGAAATGTAAAGTTCTAAAGCCTTAAAGCACGATTATTCGGTTAGAGGCCGGCCTCTACTTAATATAATTAACAATATCCGGAGTCATATTGAGAAAATGAATTTGTTAATGGACCTTCTATTGATATTGCATAAAAATACCGAATTCACCGTTTCTCAAAAAGGTTTATTAAGCTCTTTCAGATTATAATGGATGTAGGTGTATTAGTAATAATAACGTTTCAGTAATGATGAGATGAACTGTAAAACCAATACTAAATAAATCATGTAGGTATCTGACAACCGAAATAGGAACCGTTTTATCATAAAGTAAGATTCAAAACAGGCCTTGTCAATATTGAAATAAAAACAATATTGAAAATAATTATAGAGCGATAACAATTATTGCTTGGTATACGTTTATGCATCCAAAATATATCATAACTTTTTTTACGGCTCAATGATGTGCACTAGGTTCCACCGCAACTACGGCAGCCCTGAAACATACTTCACCACGCTGCTCCATCCGGATTGATGGAATCGTGATTGATAACATAACATAGAAATAAACCTAACGATTTCCAGAAGTGTCCAAAGTTGCAGCGCGAAAATGGAATAAATAGATTGTTTGCTTAATAACACATTTTTTTAATCGAGCTCTTGAATGCACGCACCAATTATGGCTACGTTTTTAAAAATTGAAAGTATATTTTATTAGAGAATATATCACTTTTATGTACATGAAGTTTAGTGACAAAATTAATGTTGTAGATTCGGTACGATTGCAATACCATTTTTGTTTTTAATAACATTGCTAGAGCATCTTGTAGATCTCATTTCAGTTCAGATACCTCCAACTGCGTAGTAAAACCGATACAATAACAAAGGTGGATTTAAGCGAAATACATTTCCTTCGAAGTTTTCAAACTTCAATAGCACATTGTTCCTTTGTTTTGAACTAAAATAGCGGATGAATTGTATAAAATAGGATGGAACTTTTTTCGCCCGTTTTACTGCTCCACTGCGGAACTGGCATTTTCTCCCATAGTAAGGAGGTTCGAGGCCCTATGGCCGATACTAGCGCACGCTGGCCCAGTATTGAACAAACTTCGCAAACCTTGGGTTATACAACACATACCTACTTAATACATTCTCTAAGTAGGTTTCTTCGCGATGTTTTCCTTTACCGATTAACAAGTGATATTTGCATTTTGAGTTATGCATCGTACCTAACTTTGTAAAGTCAGAGGGCGGTGGCAGAATATGATCCCATACCTCCGGACTCGGACGTAGAAATTCAAACAACTCTAGGTGCATCATCGCAGTTTGGGCATAATTTATTGAAGGTTCTTACAACAAGTTTGTTCGCTATGTAGGATGCTGAAGTCGTGTATGGACACTACAATAACCAAATTATGTTGTTCATAGACGATAACCCTCACAGATTCTTAGTCTTTGTATCCAGAAAAAGTATAGAATAGAATATAAAAGTATACTACAACATAAGAAATATCAGTTGGCTATACCTTTTTCAACTCATATGATATGTAGTTTATTTTTTTCATTTAAACTCTTTTTTTCATTTACAAACTTTGTAACAGTAGAAAACTGAAAATATTTTATAAAATGATTTCATAATCACAAAATCCATAGTAATATGTAATATTATAAAAAGTCGGTCGGTGTCCATTGCCATCGATTCGCTTCAGGAGCTTCAGGCTCGCAATGAAGCTATTGTAGTCGTAGGGCGAACTAATGGCCCGGAACTGTTAAAACAAAGTGCAAATTATTCGAAGCTTTTAAACTCCGATAGTGAGTTTTTAAATTGTGGTTATATCGGTTGAAGTGAAATTTATTACTGCGCGTCCGGTTTCATTTGCTTTAACTGCAGTTCCGTGTAGTATCTCAGATGAGGTAACATTTATCAGTGAGAGGGAAAAAAACGATCGATAAATATTACGATTGATATGGGCAACAAAAAATATGTGATATTTATTTTTAAATAGCTGGTTAACTGCAACCGATTATAAATAAAATTATAAAAATTGTTTGCTGTTAGTTTACAGGGACCTGAATACTGCCTGCTTAATTTACTAAACAAATTAATACATTACTTGAATTCCAGTAGCAGGTTGGGGCCAGGGTGCTCCAGGGTGCTGGTTCTTTCGGAGCATAGCGACGCCAGCAAGGGTGCAGAGGGCGAGCTGCCAGCTCTCAACGTTAAATAATCCGTAGCGCAGTGGCTGGAAAAGACGATATAATTACTACGCATTCGCGATAGCCCACACAATGTGGTGAGAGCGCATGCCAAATTATCTAAATAGGTCCATTTTTGTGAGCGTTACATCTTACGCTCACCAATAGCCATATAATTTGTAGACGCGGTTGTTCCGCTTATGGAGTCATAAACGGAAACACAAAAGAGGTGATAATTTATGTTCCATGTAGATGACTACAGCAGTAATGGTTAGGAAATTTGCCAAATGGACGGAACAGACCGTATTTTATGAGAACCTTAAATCAACATGTAGGTATAGCGATTCCATTTGCGTTTCTAAATCTGCCATGGCTAGTGGTGTAAATAGTTTAAATATGTACTTATTTAATATTCAGAGTATAAGGGCAACCTTTTTCGTTTTTCACTTTACGAAAGTTTTAAAATCATTACAATAATACATAAGGATATATAGGTGCGGCGCGCTAATAACGTTAAAGTAGTATCCCGTACGAAATTGCGGTTACAGCAATCCCGCCTTATAGCAACCATACCGCGATCTTGTTACGCTAAAAGCAGATTGGTACTTTAAATTTTAATACATTCGCTTCTTGTTCCCACAGCTATAATAGGATCTTTACCCAAGTACCGCGTAAAATTTGTTCAGTATGCTTTCCACTGATACTTCCTTGTCCTTGTTATTAAAAAGTAACCAACCGTTTTGTGTAGCAGAATATTTCTTGCATTGCACAATCAATGTTGAATTTCGAAAGCAAAATTCGAATACAGTAAAAGCAAAAACCGACAAAAAGTTTCGTACTCGTATTTTTATTACCATTTCTATTTTGCAATCTATGCGAGTGCAGCTTTATATAAATCGTCTAGTTAAAATAGTCCTCGGGGGAGCGTAGCTGAAAAAAACTCCATAGATGTTTACGTTTATGTTTAATATTGACAAAAGTTTCTGTTGTTATCCACCTGTTGCGTTCAATCGTCCGTGACACGATTCAATACATCAAATCAATAATGTAGTCCGAACAAAAAAATTGAGCATAAGCTTTTATGTTACAAATAAGAGACTTCTTCAATATCTAATCACATATAATAATATCTTTATGAATTGTTTTTTTCTTAAGCAATCTCAATTCCCAGCTACTCCATAGCATTCCCGGTAGTGTTTTTATCAAACGCCCGTATGAATATGGAGCCCGCTCGTTCGTTGAAATGAGGCGAATCGTTCCCGTAAATAAAGGAACGCCCTATCTCCCTTCCACGCTTATGCTCTTTCAGTTCGTACAGAAAATTCCAGCGTTGACATTATAAAGTTTTGTGAAGTTCATACGTTAATTTGCATCCACGGAACTTGGCGAGATGACAATTTACGCTGTCGTTAAATTAAAGAGGACCTCGACATCAGTGCCAAAAATTTACTACTTTATTATATTACACACTTGGCATTTTCTCCTATATGAATATGTTATAGAGTAAATTAATTGTTATTTATGAAACCTTCTACGATTTTATAAGTTACACGTGGTCCAGTACAGTATTTCGAAATTATAACGAAAGAATTAATAAATTTAATCTTACGTTTAAGGAAAGTAAAAAGAAATATATTTCAGGTGCAGATTTAAATGGTACCGAGGTAGTAGTGAAAGGAATATATAAATTCAACCGCATTGGCGCTGGCGACGGAGCCAAAGGGCCGATAAAAGGAAATCTTTGACGCGTTGCTAAAGGAATGGTATCGTACTTAAAAAACTACGTAGATATACTTTCAAATAAAGCTGCCCATTTCATTAAGTTTACGACGATAATGATTTTGTTAACTGATAATTTTATTTTACCAGGGCTCCTAAGGTGTAAAAGA